>WACJ01000345.1:0-307500 GCA_008973525.1 Stenopsyche tienmushanensis
TAGAATAAATAGTCTTATTTCCAGTTTTGAGGCGTTGATGCTTAAACTACTCTTCTTTTCTTTTAAAGAAATGCCTTTCGTTTTAATTTCATTATATTCCTTCTTTACTTAAAGCAATCATAGCAACCAATACTCTTCATACAATAGAAATTATCGTCTTTTTAATAATGGTTTGTAAAAATGTAGGTCAATTATTATAATTTAATATTTTTGGAAAAGTATGGCGACCCAAGTTTAAATAGAAATCCATTGGTTAAGAAACCCTGTATTGGAGGGTACCTAGCGTGTTGAAAAATATAACATTTTGTATTTTTTATGAAATGCATCCGGGTCGCGAAGCTACGACTCGCAGACTCCAAGTTAACTTTTCGAAGAAAAAAAAGTCTATACAAACGACGCTTTCGAGCCCTTCGAAATGCAGAGATGTAGGGGAAGAGTCTCAACCCTTGTCGAAGCTCTAAATATAGACGCGTCGGAAGCGCAGGCAACTTATTCATGCTCGATATATTTGTTTTTTATAGAGCCTATTCTCATGAACGAAGTAATCGCAAGAGCGACCGAGAGCGCTTTCGCGAGCCGCGAACATTGTACCACCGCCTCTGACACTCGATTGCCGAGAGGCTTTATTTCAGGTTAGTTACGATTCATTACGATCCGACGACGTCGATCGAATCGGTTCTTTGGCGCCCTCGAGCGCATTTTCGACCTCCATTATTAGACCTTCGGTCGCGCCTCCTCTCCTCGATTTTCTTTCGATCGCATCCGACCGTCGCGGACGATCTCCCACTTCAGACTGTCGCTACGAAGTCCTCCTTCGCAGTTCCGCTTCCCGACGTCACACACCTTCGTAACAAGTCGATTTCCGTCCCTGGACGTGTGCTCTTCGCTTGTGTGAATTTTTATGCGCAATTTAATACGCAAATCGGCAATAAGCTGTCCGCAAGCACGTTCAATATTTTAATACGCCCGGCTCGTAGATCCTAGCACCTTTTATGGTCTCTTCGGTGAGTTCGATTAGAACAGTGCGTCGCGAATATTCCCGTATTACTATAAAAATACTGTTAACCCAACTCTGCGTTCTTCGTCTCTATTTTTTTTTGATTTACATATATACGCTATAGATGTTACACAATGTCTATTCCCACTCCGACAAACGACACGACTGCTCCAAAAATTACGACTCTAATAAACAACACAATGCTTTATCGTTTCGAATTTACATTTAACCGATATGAATTATAGAAACAATCAAATAGACGCCAAATAGCGGTTAAATAGCGATATACACGGCAGACATATTCCTCGTTTATTTAAGGCCAATCGCTGCCCTAAATTATTGATGGAATTCTGCTCGTCAATGAGCTTTGGGTGAAATTCATTTGGAAACGATCACCATTATTGGGTTTCGCATTGCTCATTGTGCCCTTAAATAGATCAATAGCACAATACATAGACATTTTATCAGGGGTACGATGTTACATTTGAGTGATTTTACATTGATTGCAATCCATGTAGTAAATTGGTAGTTGTGTCCTTTCTACGAACTCAGTCTTTACACTTCAATATCGATCGATCCGACATTATTGACACTTGCTAATTTGTTGTGTGCGTTGAGATTAATTCTACAATGTCAAGTTTCACTCGCATGATAAATTTATCGATACACTTAATTGGAATGTAGGACAAGAATTTGAATGCTTAATCTTGTTTTTGTCTATGATTCTGTTTTAAACACGAAAATGAAATTCATAATATCATCGAATTCCCGTGCCAAAGTTTAATGTCAAAATCATTGAAAATACCCTTTCTCTTCAATAATGGAATTGATGCCAAGAAGACGCCAAAAGTTAGGAGCGAATAAATGCATTGAAGCGTGCTTGTAACGGATTATTTTATAGTTATGGACAATTTTTAAGCAATAAACGCAGACAAACCAAGCAAGGTATGCTAGATTCTCTTTTGCAATGCAGAATGAAGTGTCAATATTAATATTCCCTGGATGAACGCGATCTTCTTTAGATCGCATCCCCCGCGGTCGACGGGGTTACCTGCATCGAATGGCTCGAGCGCAGATTGATATGTAAGCGCGATCGCCCCGATCTAGAACGGTATCGATGTTCCCGGAGCGGAGATGCAGACGATCTGCGGTCATCGAGATCGGTCTGCGTCGCCGACGCCACCCGGCCGCTCTGCCGAGGGTGTCTTTCCGCTCGGGGGTCGAATCTCCACAAAAAATCTGGGCAAAAAAAGGGTATCCTTTTGTGAGGAATCCGGTGGGGCTCGGCGCGCACTTGTCGGCCGTTAGGGGTTGTCGAACGAGAGCACAGCTGTGCAGAAGGAGGAAAAGGCGAAGGCGCGTGTGGGTCATTGTGCTACGGGGCTACGAGTCGAGGAGCCGCCCGAAGGTTCGTCGAACCGCCGAACTCGACCAATGTTGGTAAACAACGACGTCGCCTGCGAGAACGCCGCCGATCGGAACCAGTTTCCTCCGACCCGATCGATTCGCGACGCGTTTTGCATATTTTTTTTCTCGCAATCCGTTTTATAAATATTTTAATTGGCGAGTACGCGACCGATCGCAGAGCAACTCTGACACCGAAACCCAAATCGAAAAGCCGTCGATCCGACGACGCTCGCCCGTCGACGTCCCCCTGGTCTCTCGCGGGGTTCGTGTCCGTTCGGCTACCGTGCGGAGCGCATCGCGTGTCGTCGCCGTTTTCTTCGGCGATCTGACGCGTCGTGTCGAACGCGAGATTCCCGCGGACGACCCGATTCCGAAGAAATTATTCCAAGGCGGCAAAATTCTTGCGCTTTTTACCATTCGTCGCTTTCGACGATCGAGCGGAGTATCGACAAATTTCTGAAACGCCGCAGAAATTCCAGTTTCCGAACCCCGAGGCGCATTTTTGCGGGGCAGTCGTCGGGAGACTCCTCCGAGGTCGCGTTCCGCGAACGTCTCGCTCTTCGGCTCGATCGTCCGAAAAGTCAAAAGACGCATTCGAGGAGCAGGTGTCGAGCTCACTCGTATATTTCGGTCACGCGGCGTTCCTCCGACGGCGGTGAATCATCGCCCGATTCCTGCCGAAGATGTATTGCCCGCGGATTGCGCAATCCCAGGGTCCGAATTCGACCTCGTAGTCGCGTTTCATTCCAAATCGACCAACACGCGACCTTGAATTTCCACTCACACGGCCGATAAGAATGTAATTTTGCTTCTCGCCGAAAGTTCGTCGACCCAGGCGTAAATCCATATCTGGCCAAATGCTAGATTTTCATATCTCTGTAGGATGACATAAAACCTCAAAAAAACTACGATTGTTTCCGCTCGAAGTGGCATCATTACGTTTGAACAGCGTTCCATTATTTATTTATCTAAAATAGAAATCCAACCTTTTCACTCGGACGATCCGCATCCGTTCGAGGAGAGACCCTCGAGGTGCGACGGATCCGAGAGCATCCCCCGAGCTACGTTTGACGCGCACCTTTCGTCTGCGTCCAGTCACATCGGCCGCGCATTTAACCCCTTCTCTTTTTTTTTCAAACGAATGGCAGCTGCCGTATATTTACGATCGTAAATCATTCTAACGATACATTAGAATTATAATTCATGCCATTGTGTATTCGTAATTTATCAAAAATGCATCAGATCGTTCATCTAAAACCCCCTACTAATCTTGCATCAATACGTACGAACGCTCTTTTTGAATATTTTGAACTTGTATGCCGATAATCAAGCGCTAAACCTACATCAACTTTACAAACAGAGAATTTACAATTATATTTCCATAATACCGAATATCATATAGTATATGAGTCATCGTCATCACGTAACAACCGCGAGCAATCCGCTGCAGAACTTCAATTCCTCGATTCAAGGATAAAGGTCACAGCCACATATCTGATTCAAACGTTCACCTCGTATTGTATTTGATATTGAAGAGTTTTGATCTCCGAATTTATTTTGCGAAGCACAATAATATTTTTTTGACAAGTCATATCCCAGGCTTCGAATTTCAATAAATAAAATTTAAAAGTTTCATATATGTATATGAATATGCCGTCATTGTAATGTGGCATATTGACACTTACAGGAATCTGTATATAATTTCGAGATGTTTCTAATATAATTTATTTAACATTGGCTATTATCTAAAATTCTATGCCAAATTTATGTGGCTTATATCGTATGAATCGGCATCGAGCTTTGAAGGAATGAATTGTTCATCGATTGAAATATTTTCGTATAGTACTTTACATAATTTTCCTTCGCGTTTCTGATATAAGATATTAGGTATTAATTAAGACATTATTAAATATATTAGGCATTTTATTTGATTTATTAATTTTTGTAATCATGTAATATATGATATTTTTTGAAGCAATCTTCAGAATGAAGCGCTGGTTTCCTTTCGTAAATGTCGCAAAAATATACCGTTCGCTTTCATCCTTTTTCAGTTTCACGGTCTAAACACACCAAACAGTCTCTATAATTCCTCCCCGATCTACTATAAATAAAATGAGGACTTCCATCTAACCGTTGATCGTGATCAGTTGACGACAGTCGTCCCAATTTGGACTTTTTTGGCGATTTTTTTTTAATTTCATATTCCTTGTATAAAATATAAGAGTTTAGAATCGATGTTTAAAACCTCAAAAAATTAACTTCTTCCGCCACTTAAGTCTTTCTTATGAAACAATATGATGTTGCGTATTAATCTGCCGTATCCACCCCGCCCATATTTTTAATGTAATCCAAAATGACTACTGGCTTGTTTATTAGCTCATCTTGATTAGATTGGTATGGGGTAGTCCTTGCTCCTCGTCAGGCATCTTGTTTTCTGTATGCGATCTTTCATTCCACAGCTAATCTTGGTTATTTTTATATGATTAGGTAAACCTTTTCCGTTGGTCATTATCGTGCCAGTGAGAAAACATTTCCTTTTCAAGAGTTCTCAAACAAGGATTGAATTGATGTAAAACCTATCCGTAAATATATGATAGCCTTTTATGTCTTAGTTTGCCTGTTAAAAAACGAATAAAACGTAAAAAGTATACGTACTATTAAAATTATTTTGAATTACTGGACACAAATAATTTTCAAATATTCATTGCGTCACACAACGCAGACTATTGTTTTATGCTCTTTATCTGCACCGATTCAATTCCTCTGAATCAATTATTTTCCTATTATTATTAATATTAGAGTATTCACGTGATACTTACATTTAAAAAATACCAAAATCTTATTTGAAATTCATAAAAACTGCCCGAGAAAAAAGCGGCCACACGTAGTGGCCTTAGGATCTTCGGCCACAACGTGTGGCCATAAGAGTTGTAAGGGTTAAAAGCTTTTGTAAATTTGCTCATAAAGTTCAAATTATGTCTAATTGAGAGGCGCGGTAGACCCAGTGTTAATAAGAACGCAAAAGAAGATGTCGTGCAATTATCTTTGCAAATTTTCTAGCACTTAGTCATGAGTGTAGGAATATAAATATAGTCTGTAGGAGGTGTTCGTAATAAAATTAATGGAACAGATTATCACATATTTAATGTAAATATTCTTTAAAACAGAAACTAAATTATCAGACAAACTAAAATAATCTTCATCTTTAAAATGCCTGACATGTTTTTTATATAACAGCATTTCTTGAATATTTTTAGCATCTCGTAGAATAAATTGATCGTTGAGAATTGAGAATTTGAATTGAGCTAATTGTCCACAACCCCTGCGTATAATTGCCAGACCCTGTCATAAATCAGATGGATTTTTTTTTAAAGTATCGAAACAATGGATGCTTACCGAATTACAAATCCGCATTCTTAGAAACCGGAACATATGGTAAGCCGCATCATCGGGCTGAATTTAGGCAGTATCTACGAATGTGTTGTGATCGTTATTTTTTGAGCGGTATTATAATTATTGTTGCAAAACTAATTAATCATCAAATTTGTTAAGAAGTAATCGCTCTATGGATTCAGTGAAAGATGTTAATGCAGTGGAAGATGATTTCTCGACGCCTAATAAATTGGTAGAAATCAATAGAATTCTTGTTTTTAATGATAAAATGATATAGTGTCATTTGCCATTTTATAACATTGCTTGAAACAATTGTTTATTAATATTTGTTATTAAACATCCGTATCAAAAAATATAATATATTCAACATCATGAAATTGAAGGCAATACGCTTTAAAATTTGATATGACTTGATTCATTGGTTGATTTCATTTTCGATATACGAATGTACATGTCTAGTGTGGATTTTTTTCGCTCAGTTTTTGCTTCCCAATTGACATCTTTGTATTAAATCTTATAAATGTTATCGAGTTTCTTTTTATGCGATAGATGCCATTCAATGATAACCGCATTTAAATAAATCACACAAAAATACACTTATAGATAATCTAAAAGATATTAATATAAATATTTTTAATGAGCTTGTTGCTATTAAGATTGTTATCCTTTTTTTGTAAAAATATAATATTATTGAGAAATATAATAAACGCATCATAAGATTGGCAAAGAGCTTTTCGCGACTTAGATACCGTCGCGCTCAATGTCCATGGCCCGGCCGAACAACCCCGTATAAAAAGTGTTAAGAAGAAGATTTTCGTTTTTAGTTTGATCGATATCGTGCATTAAGGCAACGTCGACGTCGAGCTTCGAATCGAAAGTCATCCTCTGCGATGGGAAATATTCTCTGGGTAAATAAATCAGTCGAGTGCGATGTTCTGTTTGTTAAAATTGTATCATGCGCAAAAGCAGCGAGATGATCTTGAAATTTGGTCGACGGCCGATCCGCAAGTCGAGAATGTCGGGAATGCTGTCGCGCTTTTATTTCTGACCGGCACCTCTGCGGTTCGCTCGATTGAACTACAAAATATTCAATTAACCCGTTTAACTCGGATATATACGTCGAAATGTGCGAATTTATGGCGCAGTCGCCCAGTGTGTCGACCGACCGAGTCGACCGTCGGTCGCCTGGGCAGACTCGTCGGCGACTTGTCTCGTTTCGGAGCAGTTGCGATACAATAGCGAGGAAATGTCGTAATTGAAAGAGTCGGCGCCGGTAACGAGTTCCTCTCGCTCGGCCGTGACTTTGCGCGGCCGCCGTAGCGGAACGCCTTCGTCGTGCTTTGCCGCTCTTCGTCTCGCTCCGATCCCACGCCGAACTCCACCAGCAAGAGCGAAATAGACACCGTTTTCCCACATCCAGAGGAGGACCTTGAAAATTCTCGGCCGCCGATCTGCCGCCGTATTCTAAATCAACCGACGATCTGAGCATCCATCTATTCACTTCGGCCAATCGCGACCTTCGTCTCCGAATCATTCCAGATATTGCATTTATATTTGCATCGAAGCTCTCTTGTCGCACGGGTACCGCCGCCGCCTCGGAGACATCGACTGACGGTCAGCGCGTAAACTCGATCTATCACTACTTTGTACCATTTCTAACACCCCTGGATGCCCTCACATCCATTCGATGAATATCAACTTTATTCATCATCGAATGCCATCGACACATTTGTAGCGGACATCACAGGAACTCGTCACGTTGTTTTCTAATCCGTGTTTGCGAAAGTGTTTTTACAATCGAGAGGGACATTTTTTTGCCTTCCGTTGATGTTGATGACTGTGAACTTATCGGAATTTAAGCCGTAACTAGGGAATCCAATCCCGGGATCCCGGACAGTTTTAGGTACTTAAGAATCCCGGGATTAGAAAACGTAATCTCGAAAATCCCGGGATTGAAATTTTTATCTAACAGAAATCGTACACCTCACCAACACGATGAAGGCTACTAAATCGAGACATTCCCGACGAAATCTGGACGCTTGGAAACAATGGCGTAATTACTAATTGGCGAACTTAGGCGACGCATAGGAGCAGTGACTGTCTAATCAATGTATACATATATAGCGTACATGTATGTTTTTCAAATTGTTATAGTAACCTTTCCCTACCGGTGATGTATTTACTACACCTCGACGAATAATGGGAATATCGATATGAAATATAATAGATACGTGGTTCAGATTTTTTGTATTCCTCCGTAATATAATTACAAATCACATCAAAGTATTATAGTATATAAGTATTTATCTGCAGCGACGGAAATAAATAATTTGTCGGGGAATCGGGAATTTTGCAATTTTTAGTCCGCGTCTCAGCAGAAAAGAATTTTATCAGTCACATTGATGGTGTTATACGAAAATGAGGGCTCACGCGATCATCAACTTGAACTAGCATTTAAATATCTGATGACGATATCTCCAACGAGTGTGGAAGCTGAGCGTGCATTTTCAGCAGCAAGTTGTCTGACTTCCAAAATCAGATCCAGACTAAATGACGAAACACTAATGTTTAATGTTAATGTTACTTCGTGCATATTTTCAAAATAATATTTGAATTTTTTAGTGTTTTATTTATCTATTTTTGAATTGTATTTTTATCTTTTCTTAAATAAATAAAATTCTTTGATCTTCAAGTGATTTTTTATATTGAACAAATGGACTGATTAGTAATTTTTGATCAAATTCATCAAGGTAATTTCTTAAAATATTGAAAGTCCCAATCCCGGGATCCCGGGACTGGTCCCGGGATTGTCTAATGAAATCCCGGGATCGAAATTTTGGCTCGGGATTGGATTCCCTACTTATGTAGTGTAAACAGTCAATAAACACAGCAAAAAAAACTATAGCATTGTTTCCCGATCATCAAATCCCGCCGTTGTATTAAACTGTGATTTTCATGAGAAATTAAATGAGTCTAGAGCAGTAATCAATCAGATTTTCGATCAATAACGTCTCCAATTGCCAAAAGCAGTTCACTATGTCAAGATGTTACCAATAATATTTAGACTATAACCTAAATATATTTTTTGCAATGCAAAATACATTTTTTTATAGATTGCAATGAGTTAAATCTTGCGAAGATAATTTCATAGATTCGAACATCACAGCTCTTCAGCGATGCATCATTTCCCTTCTCGAACTGGCGTCTGATTGTCCTCATCTGATCGATACATTTCTGATGAAAGATTCATATTCATCGGTTCATCGTTATTTCGATTCGCGATAGATCCATTGATCCGAGTCAAAAACACTGCAACGATTGTTGCCTAATGCCGATGGACCGCTGAATGGGTCTTTATCCTTGACTCGCTCTTGTAATATTTGAACCATTAATATCGCACAGCTCGTTCGTTGCTGTTGTTTTCGTGACCCAAAGCAAAACATGCCTTATTTGAAGTTCGGACTTCCATCGAGTTGAACGATTTTATTAAATTCGCATGCACACCGCAACAAAACAACGCACATTACAGTTACAACGCCAAAACGATATCCGAGCATGAAAGCATATTGCTGGCGGATTCTGGTTTCTAATGTGCAATATAGTTTACCCGTCCCGGGCTATCGTTCGAAATGGTTGCAACTCGAGTAGGTTCTCGTTTTATTATGGCCACTCGCTGCTCCAGTCCTGCAGCTTCGATTACAAATTGATTTTTCAGTATTCACGCGGTTGTTGAAATTCGAACCTCTGCCGGGAATCTAATCTGCTAATATCGTTCGAACGATTAATAATACGATATGCACACATTCTTTCAAATTAAGACGAACGAGTCCGAATAACATTTCAAACACATATCTACTTTTATTTTTAACTTTATGGAGTTCAACAATTTGAAAGTATTCTTTTTTTGGCACGTATGTATCTTTTTAATTAAACGCACAAGGAAAAGAAACGACAAGCCGTTCAAATAAATCTGGACGTGTTTATAAGAAAAACAAACAATATAACTGTAGTAATCTCTGAAATTCACGGGCGTCATCAATGGATATCAGTATCGCGGATGATTCAAACGCTCTATAATATGTGTTGTTTGTATAATTATTTACTTGTACGTACATAGTTAGCAATCGGCTATCAGAATTAAATCCTGTCCTCAAATCCTGATTATATATTGAAATTAAGAAAATAGTAATAATTCCGAGCATTGCAATCCGGAAAACGATTATCGAACGGACGAATCTCGTTGTTATACCGAGATCTGTGAAAATTAAGTGTGTCAATCACCATAGGAGTCATCGGTGCAAAAATTCCGCGTTTTCGTGAAACACGCTCGGAATTACCCGAGAGCCTTCGCGGAAGATACATCACCCGCACAATCTATGGAGGCTTTCGAGGGCCGCCGCCCGATTTGACGTAGCGTTTTTTTGTCGCAAAAGTCAAACATGTATTTTAACCGTGAACCAGTTATACGAGTGACATTCGTTCGATCTCGCTCGCATTTCAGCGTATTTAACCTTTGCGCTGCCGTCGACGTTTTCGATCGGCCCGTCGCGTCTCGAATTCGATCCGACCGTCGAAGAGTCGCCGACGGCAGATCGGAGACGGACGAGCTCTGCCCCGTCCTCGCGTTCGCATCGCAGACGCGCGTTAATGCGTTTCCAATTTAATCAGACTAAGAAAACGAAAACTTTCTCCGCGAGATGTTCTCCGACGCCGTCGGGCCGTGACGCGATCTTCCCTCGTTCCGAACTGCATCTCGAAGATTTCTAGATCGGTAGCGAGAATTTTATGTACAATCTCTCCGCGGAGAGCGACTCGCACTGCTCGTATTAAAAAAAACGATGTTAGGCGACAGAAGAAGATGATGACTCCTAAAATCGGTTCGGTTTTCTGCTCGTTCGTTATTTTTTTAACGATGGCTTATCACATCCGAATCAAAATTTGTATTATTATCGTTATATGCATTCTATTTTTCATCGTCGGTAATAATTTGATTGAAAAATATAGTCGAACTCGGCTATAACGAGCATCAAGCTGTTGACAAATGGGGAAATTTGGGAAATTGCTAATTTCCACAATATTTTTTTATTTGTGAAAGGGCCCGAGTGTCATTTTTTTAATCATATTTTGCAATATATCTCAAAACATTGGTGTCGTAGTATAGAACGAATTTTTGATATTGAACCGATCGTGTAACTCTTTAGCACTCTATTTTGATTCCGGTAATCTTACGGTCTCGAGCTAGCTCGCAATATACAATTTTTTTAACGTAGGGGCACAGATGCAGTTGTCACAGTTTACACGCTCGCATATCGAATATTGGAAAATGTCATTGAACTGATGCATTGAGATGATGTTCGCAAGAGATCGCTCCGGGGTCGTCTGGTCGCGCTTGCGATGCGACGCCGGTGATGCAATATCGCGTCCGGGGGAGGCTCGTCCGGCTTCTCGCCGAAGACCGGATAGTAAAAAACGTATTCGCAATGGTTCCGAAGCAGAGATACCTGCCCGTGCACACATGCAAACTCGCCTACCTATTTTATGCGCGCTGAATACCGAAGCGAGGCGCCGTTGCACCGCTCCGTCCTGCATGCGAACTTGCCACATTACGTAATTCATGCTTCGGACCCACCTGCCCGTAACCTCAAATTCGCTACCTTTTTTCTATCCGCAAAAAATCCTCCACGTACGTCGCTTCGATCCCTACATATGTTTGCGTTTTACGCGCTCGTCCGCTTCGTCTCGATCTCCGCGCGAGAGAAAATGCTCCGAATGTAAAGTTCCAGATCGGGACGGCCGGCTGTCCTTCGGACCTGCGCGTCGACCTTTGCGGTTTTTTGTAATGCTATTTACGCAACGACGACGAAGGATCCGATTCCCTCCGCCCTCCCTCGGAAGGAGCGAGGGACGGAGGAGGCCCGAGACGACGCGATTCCGGTTTCCAGCGGTCGCCCTCGCACAATTGCTCACCTTTCGTTCTTCAAAATCGACATGATTTATTATGGACTCGTCCTACCCGCGAACGAGACTCGCGCGTCGGCTCGCATCTCGGTCGAGTCCGTGCCGCCCTTCGACGGACGCCTCCGCCTTCGCGGCGCTCCCGACGGAGACGTGAATTTTGACCCGTGCAAATGTTCGCTCTTTACGGTCACTCGCCGTTCGAAACGATTCGCGAATTTCCCAGAGCGACGCAGCCGGCGCTCTCGGAAGCGTCGACGACGCGCGAACGTCTCCTTCGAGTTCGGAGGCGTCAGGTCGCCGTCGATAACCGGTCGCTGCCTAAATATCAGACGACAACATCTGAATTGCCTTGCGAATATCTGTTTATATTTTTATACTAGGACAACGCTCTCTGCGCTCTGTAAAATAACACATGTCGAGTAGCTGACAAAAATTATTTTTATTTTCAAACTTCGAGGGCTGATATATACATTCTCGTCCATGGAATTATCTCCGAGATTATAAATATTTTCATCGCGTTGGATTGTAAACGTATGTAAATGCTTGCGAGTGCGTCGCCAACTTATCGGAGCGGACGCTTTATTTTTTTAAATAAAATTTGCACCGCAAACGAGAAATCCCTCGGGACCGACTAGGAGAGGGACTCCCCGGAGGCTCGGGGGCCCGGCCGGAGCGCGGAGGGTCCGACGCGGCGCGGCGCCGGACGGCCGCGTCTCCAAGGTCGCAGGTGATCGAGCCCGCCGAGGTCTCGCGGAGTCATTGTCGCTCGATAAAATGTTGTCTCTCCATAGTTCTCTCGCTCGGCGCTCTCCCTCCGGGGATCCGCCCTCCGCCATCGCTCTCGCCCTCCGCCCCGTTCTCCGGGAGCGGGTCCTCTCGCGCGAGTGACGGTTCTCTCGCAGGAACGGCGCGGTTCGGCGTCGGACGCGCGCCCGGGAGAGCGCGGACGCATTATTAGAGCTCGACGCGCGGACCGAACGGAAACGCCGCGGGCCCCCGGGCGCCGCGGGGGACGGCGGGGCGGCGGGCGGGCGGCGGGGAGCGGGCCGTCGGCCGCGGCGGCCATTCTCGCGGCGCCCGTCCGCCGGTGCGCACGCGTCCGCACGCCGCGCGGCGGTCATGTCGCGCGCCCCGACCGCGTCCCCGCGCCCCGCTCCGCGCCCGCGGCCCCGCGACCGGTGAAGTGCCCCCTCCCCCCGCGCCATGAAGCGCCGGTGGTCCAACAACGGCGGCTTCCAGACGCTGCGGATGCTCGAGGACAGCTCCGCCGAGGTGTCCTCGTCGTCGGCGCTCATCTCGCCGGCGATGGTGATGTCGCCGGAGTCGCTCGGCTCGCCCGAGTACGGCGAGATCGAGCTGTGGGGCTACGACGAGGGGCTGCACCTGGGCTGCGGGGGGGCGCCCTCCGCGCTGGCGCTCGCCCCGCAGCAGCCGCCCCCGCCTCACCCCCTGCCGCTGCTGCTGCCGCCGATGTCGCTGCCGCTGCCTCTGCCGCACGCGCCCAACACGCCCAAGTCCGAGAACGGCTCCGCCTCCTCAGGTAGCGCCCGCGGGAGCCCCGCGCCCCGGCGGCCCCGCGCCCCGGGAGCCGCCGTCCGCGGCGACTTTGACCGAATTTTCGGAAAGGTCGCGCTATCGCGCGAGTTCCCTCACCTCGCGCCTTATCGAAATGCAATTCAGATAAAAGTGCATCGTTATCTCAGCTCTCGGCGAGCGTTTTCGCGTTCGCCTCGCCCGAGAGCGACTCCGGGACTCGGACCGGACGGGCCGCTGACCCGTTTTTTTTGCGGTCTCCGAGCGAAAACCCAAAGCGACAGGTCGCATTTGTTTACGTCGGGGAAGCCTCGCGCGACTTTGACCTCGTTTTCTCCGTCGCGCGTCGCCTCCGCGGCGCCCCCGCCGCGGCTCCCCTCCCCTCCGGCCCGCCGGCACCGGCGGGAACTCCCGGAGGGGCCCGCCGAGCCCCGGACGGAAGCGCTCACCCGAGCCCCCCTTCGGTTTCAGGACGGGAGGACCTGTCGCCGCCGAGCAGCATCAACGGCTACAGCGCGGACAGCTGCGAGGCCAACAAGAGGGCGAAGAAGGGCCCCGCTCCGCGCCAGCAGGAGGAGCTCTGCCTCGTCTGCGGCGACCGCGCCTCCGGCTACCACTACAACGCCCTCACCTGCGAGGGCTGCAAAGGTGACCCCTCGCGTTCGCCTCCTCCCCCTCTCCCCGCCGCGGCTCTGTTTGAGTGTTCTCTTGGTCGTTTCAGGTTTCTTCAGAAGGAGCGTCACCAAAAATGCCGTCTACATTTGCAAATTCGGGCACGAGTGCGAGATGGACATGTACATGCGGAGGAAGTGCCAAGAGTGCAGGCTCAAAAAGTGCCTCGCGGTGGGCATGCGGCCCGAGTGCGTCGTGCCCGAGAACCAGTGCGCGATCAAGAGGAAGGAGAAGAAGGCGCAGAAGGAGAAGGACAAGCCCCCCGTGAGCACGACGTCGCCGAAGCCCGACGTGCTCCCGGCGATAATGAAGTGCGACCCGCTCCCTCCGGAGGCCACCAAATTTGTCAGTCGCGTGTTCGCATTCGTTTAGCTCCCCGAGCGGCGGCCCCGACTCACGATCCGCTCTCTCTTTGCAGAAGTTCCTCTCCGACAAGATCCTGGCGGAGAACCGGCTGAGGAACGTCCCTCCCCTCACCCCCAACCAGGAGTACGTGATCGCGCGGCTCGTCTGGTATCAGGACGGCTACGAGCAGCCCTCGGAGGACGACCTGAAGAGGATAATGATAGTGAGCGCCGCCCCCCTCTCCCCGGGCGCCCCGTCGCCCCCGTCGCTCGAGAACGCCCCCTCTGATCGCGTCCGCTCTCTCTTGCAGAACGCGTCGGCCGACGAGGAAGACCAGGTCGACGTGCCCTTCAGACACATCACCGAGATCACGATCCTGACGGTCCAGCTGATAGTCGAGTTCGCGAAGGGCCTCCCCGCCTTCACGAAGATATCCCAGGGAGATCAGATAACGCTGCTGAAGGTGAGTCGCCGGCGCTCCGGGGGGGCGGACGCCCCGGGAGCGCGCGGCGTCCTCTGACGCGTCGCTCCTCCGCTTTCAGGCGTGCTCCAGCGAGGTGATGATGCTGAGGATGGCGCGGCGGTACGACGCCGTCTCCGACTCGATCCTCTTCGCCAACAACCGTTCCTACACCCGAGACAGCTACAAGATGGCCGGCATGGCCGACATCATCGAGGACCTGCTGCATTTCTGCCGGCAGATGTACAACATGACCGTCGACAACGTCGAGTACGCCCTCCTGACCGCCATCGTGATATTCTCCGGTGAGTCCGACGCCCGCCCCCCCCGGCCCGAGCCGCGGTCTCGCGCCCCCCTCGGACGGACCTGATCGTCCTCTCTCTCCTTGCAGATCGACCGGGCCTCGAGGAAGCCGTCCTCGTGGAGCAGATTCAGAGCTATTACATTCAGACGCTGCGCAGCTACATCCAGAACCGGTACAGCGGGGACGCCAAGTGCAACGTGCTGTTCGCGAAGCTGCTGTCCATCCTGACGGAGCTGCGCACGCTCGGAAACCAGAACTCCAACATGTGCATCTCGCTGAAGCTCAAGAACAGAAAGCTTCCCCGCTTCCTGGAGGAGATCTGGGACGTGACGGAGGTGACGGC
This sequence comes from Stenopsyche tienmushanensis, assembly GCA_008973525.1. NCBI lineage: Eukaryota > Metazoa > Arthropoda > Insecta > Trichoptera > Stenopsychidae > Stenopsyche > Stenopsyche tienmushanensis. Next base: position 15,413 of record WACJ01000345.1, read on the forward strand.
TCCGCCCGTCCCGATGGGCGACGCGACTCTTTAACCTTCGCCCTCCGGAACGTGAGGATCGACGGAGCGGAGGGCGGTCCGTCGGCGTCCGCCCGGAGCGCGGGCGTCGCGGAGCGGAGAGTCGGCAGCCGCGACGTTCGGGCTGCCATGGCTGTGAAAATTTTAATAATTTTACTTTAAAAGAATATATATTATGTAAGTTGTGTTTCGAAGAAGAGGGAAGAAGAGCATCGTTCGTGTGCCCGAACGCTATGCGAGCGTTGAACTTAAGAGAGAATATATCGATCGCATTGAAACTGTTGAATGTTGATATGAAGCGTGCATATTATATATTTGTCAACTCTAGTTTTAAGTCTAGTTCATAAACGTCTATGTATTCTACGATTAGGGAAATGAATCTTTTGTATGATATTGCGTGTTCCATTGTTGCGTTAGTCGCATGTCTAATTAATTTATATTTCGTACCGAAAGTCGGATCGGAGTCGTCCTTAGGTTAGATAGGATTTCGAAGAAATGTCCTTTTTTCCTGTGCGATGCTCGGTCTGCGTCGCCTCGGCCGTCGAGTTGGAGAGTCGCGAAGGGCCCGGTCCGTCGAAATTCAAATATCCAGACGTTAAATGATGTCCGAATGTTTGGATCCGACGAGCTTATTCTTGAATTATTTTCATTCTGATCTATTTTTCTCACTCGATCACTGTTACGCTGATTCACAGTGTCGCAAAAGTTTCCACAGTATGTTGGCTTTGAGCAGTCGAAACACGAATAGACCGATTAGTGAGATTTTCATTTTAATGTCGATTCGTCGATTTTTAAATAGGGCAAAAGCACAGGAAAAAAGAGACGAGAGGGTAAAAATTTTGGGTTAGGCGCGACACATCCCGTCGGCAGTACCGAATGCGGGGCTCTCGCTATTATCCCAGCGAAGAACGTTTACAAACAGAGGTGCCTTTTTAAGACTGGGGGCTGGTGCAAACAATCTCACAAGTCTGATTTAAAAATAAAATGCAAAGCGCTCGTTTTTGTAGAATAGTTCACATAGTAATGAGTTGCAGTTTCTTCTAGTAGATTTTCGAAGTGATTTTTACGCGTTGACGGTTTTGTACGGAGCTTTGTAGCAAAAGAAAATATGATTCAAAAAAATAATAACGTTTGTATATTGTCAAATGCGAAAGCGGAAGTTAGTGTTCATTTGTCAGCATGCATTTTATTTACTCTATTTGAAAATTGCATTTTTTTGGAATGACAACTTTTAAGGTGTTCACTAAGGATATTTTGCGATAGCGTCTCGCCGAATCTATCCGAGGTTGGTTTGAGAGTTTTACTAATCTTAAAAACTAACTTAACCGTCCTCTTTAATAATGCCGAGTGATCAATCGGATCGAAAGATATGTAGTTACGCATAAGAGTTTTGGCAAAGATCATATTGAAGTACTGATTACTGGCTCGCGCCGATTGCTAAATATGACTTGAAATTCAGAGAGCTTAGCACTGGAGACTTGTATTTATTGTAAACTATAGGCGGAACACAAATCAGATATTAAAGTTTTATCAGGTAGCGTGAGTTGCAAGTACCAGTAATTGTACACTTTGTAATGTATAGAGTCTACATAGTGTTTTCAAATGTGTATCATTATATACATAAAAATAGTGTTTGAAAATATATATATATGTATAAAGTATATACTAAGTGCATAAATTACATACGTACTTTTACATTTTTAAACGATAAGTATTAACACAATTATGTATGACACGCAAACTCACACATGCAGACATACACATCTTTGTATATATTCTACTAAAATACATTAAATACTTTTTTATTCTGGAAAAAAAGCCTTTTTCAAAATTAAACGTGACTTAAAACACTGAGACACAGATTATTACTTATTCTAGATGTATGTTATGCTGTATATAAAAAATGTATATATTTGTATATATTCATGATATATACATATTTGTATGTATGACTGTGTGAGATTGTGTGAACGTTTGTTGCCTGATTGCGAGTGCTATATCCATCGCATCCATCATGCTCATTGTGAAAAAGAATTGTTATTTCTGCTGGTCTGAATTTTGAAGATCACCTATATTTTTATTAAATCTGTCTCAATCTCTAATTTAATCGGATCAGCAAACAGTTTGCAAAGTCCCAATGTTTTGTTAGTTGGATTCTTTGTTTCTGTATGTTGTTTTGTTCCTATACACTGTAAAAATGGTTTGAAAATATCATATCTGGTTAGAATATATTTTGTTATATCACGGCTCTAATTGTTCATTGTTGAATCTTACATGTTTTCAAAAAACTCACAAACGAAGAATCCAACATTATCGGTTGATGGAATTGTTTTCGGTTAGTTAAAACGTGTAAATAAAATACTTTCATCATAAAAGAGAAAGCATAGAGTGCAAACATATTTAAAGAGAAATATCTTCTATAACAAACTATAATTCAGAAAAAGAGGTACATATTTTAGCTGTTATTTTATTTTGTATTACATACAGAGAAAAATCTATAACAGATGAACTGCGATCATGATGAAAGTTTTCAATCAAAATGTTTAGATAGACGTTGTCAAATACAAATAAAATGTATTATTTTTTAATATAATTTTATCTTATTCGTTTTGTTTGAAAGTTAATATCTATAAATTATTTTTTTAATGAACGTGAATATTTTCATGCAGGTCATGAATGATTTTTATTTTCATTACTATGAAAAAATTTGGCATCATGTTTTGATTGTGAGCTTTCTCTGATGGCAGTATGATAAAAATTGTGCCTCGATCGTTGATGAGCATTATCAATATTGGCTTTGGAAAATTCTTTAATTTTCAAACGAGAAGACAATGGAGACATTATTCATCAATTTTCAATCACAATTATATTTTAGCACCGTAAAATTGCCTTACACCGGGGTACCTGTATCATGTACCTTCACATTATAGAAAAGAGAAAATCACATTATTTTTCACAGGTAAAAGATTAACAGTGTTGTAGCTTCATTGTGATTTATGCACTCGAAGAATATTTTGGTTACACCGTGATACGATCAGATAAAAGGTTTTTGTGTTTCTATTTTTTTTTTTTTTTACATCTTAGAAGCTTTCAGTGTGCTCCATCGTACGTTCGTTGATATTGTTAAATATGACAAAATTATAAACACTAACATGTTCATCGCTATGTATAAAATTGTTATTGATTTTTAATTCAATATTGTAATTTTGTGTAATGAGAATTAAGACAATTTTGGGAAATCATTGCTTGAATATTGAGTGATGCAGTCCTCTGTATTTATGAAATACATAAAAAATACCAAAGTACTCGAATGCGTAAAGTTTACAATTAAAAACCCCATATCTTTGTATCAATATTTGATAAAATTTATCAATTAATTTCATCTATTAAGAATAATATGTATGTTGCACAAAAAAATTGGTATTAAATATTGTCTACATGTCACTGCCAAAACATTATGTAAAGCTTGTTAATAGGTCTTTTGTTGATAAATAAATTAAAGTTGACGCCTTCCTGTTGCTCTAGGCGATGGGTTTATTTAAAAAGAAACGTTTATAGATAACGATTCTCTCTATATATTTAATATATGGATATGAACTTGTGGGTTTTGTATAAAAAAATATATTTCAGCGGATAAAGTATTTTAATATGATATATTGTTGGTGTAATTCACACGCATGATATATAGTCGACCGGACAAAGTAATACGACGAGTGCATCACTGTTATAAACCTGTTTGGCAATTGCACTTAATATATTTAAAAGACTATTTTTTGAATATGATACGAGTTTTTAATTATACCTTAAAAATGTTTATAGTTTATTTGGGTCTTTATTTGAAGTGCTATGAATGTGTTTAATATCTCATCATAGAATTGTCATATTTGTACATATATATATTTTAAATCACATCATCTTTTGCTGCTTTGTGTTGATATTGATTATTTTGTGATAAGCATGAACTGCGCCTTTATGTTCTGTAAATTTTATCGAAATCGCAAACTCAAGTTTTGAACGAAACTTTTTCAGACATTTCTTTATCTTTATTCCAATTTATTTAAAATTTATGAATATTATTTATGAAAATCTACTTTACCAACAATTATTATGAAATTCTCTATAGGTCAGTGTTTATTTAAAAAAGTATATATAATTTATTCGTTTGAATAGTGCAATAATTATCATTTATTTAAATATTGTACTCTAATTAATTTACATGTGTAATAACTATGGACTTTAATTATGCCTCTAAACTTGTAAATGAGAACAAACTTATATTTTTGAATGGCATTCAAATTTTAGTCAAATAAGTTGTATGATAGACCGGAAATGCATTTTGGGCAGCTCTGATATTATTATTTTAGAATTTGCTGTAAGCTTGACAGCCTTTCAATTGTAAATTCAAACGATCGATGCCTAGCTGTGCTGTTATATTCATGACGTTATTTATTTTCTACAGAGAACTTGGATTTTAAAAATTATATACAGTCGAATAAAGCAATCGATTAATTAATATTTGGTTTATCACATACTCGCGCGTATGGTGGATTTTTCAAGCTTCCCGTTTTATTTCCCATCGATGTCATACTTCAAAAGCCTTTGTATACACATATATTTGCATTTGATTTTTATTCAACACTTTAGAAAAAATTTATTAGCTGAATGCAGAAGTACAATTATTTATAAATTACCATATAGGAACTGAAGGATTTGAAAAGGCTCATTTTATGATTTTCTATTGTACATATGAATTATTTATCTGTTTTATGTTACTGTTTTCATGTTGGAACTTTGGTTATGTTTACAATTGACATACATACCAAAAAGAGACATGCTTCCCATTCGCATACTGTTAAAATCCATATTTAATTTATTTTTATATGAGAGTTCTCTATAGGCGATATTAACCTGTTGTGTCCGAATAGCATATCTGACATGTGACCCATGAATTCTTTAATCGACACATTTAATGTGCTCTAAGAATACATCAGCAGTCAAACGTGAATTCCGATTTATGAAAACGTTTTTTGCAAAAAGATGTTATTTGATTTATACGCGTCTGTACAATTGTCAAAATTTACTTCTATACCAAACAATTTTTTTTTAATCATTCATTCGTACTATAAATATGTATTTGTAGGCTGCGAAAGATATAATTTAAACGTGGGCACAAAGGGTTAGGCTAAATGATTGTGAAATAAGTAAAAATCAGACTGAGGAAATTAATCCGCTTATAAATTGAAATATGTATTTATTTTCTTTCTTTCTTTATTTAATCATGAAATTGCGATTAGTATTTGAAATTTTCATTAATCTTATTGTTACATGTGTAAAAATTCGAAAAAACAATACATAAAATCATCGAATTATGAGTAATGCATTTTTATAGATAATATATTGATGAAGAATTTATGTCCTATGATTTCAAAAATAATGTTTCCCCATATTTTATGAAGATATTCACATTTTACATGGAACTAAATTTGTTGTATCATGCAATAGATGCGCATTGTTGAAAGATTCTGGTCCATTTTAAAGTTCCTCTATAGCTGACGTGTATTTATCATGTTGTACATACTTACACCGATTAATATCATGCGATGATGAGTCATATTTTAATAAATTTGTAGCTAAATAACCAGCCTTTCAATACAATGTAATGAAATGATCAAAGTTATGCTTTTTATCATGTATAACATTTACAAACGTATTGCGTTAACCTTAAGTTAAATCTATCTGAGAGTTCCTAGTGCGTTTATCTGAAAATTGAATTTTATCTAGATTATAATGAATATCTGAATTTTTATGTAGGTTTTTATAGAGCTCTAAAGTAGTGCCATGTGAATCGTGAATATTTTTTTAAAATTCAAGTCATGCCAGAATCATTTAGCAACAAAAATGATATTAAAAATGTCAGAATTATCTCTTACTACATATTTATATACACATGCGTGTATATAAAAAAAACAAGGATGGAAAGATCATATTAATTTATTGACTATTTAATTCTCATCTTATATTTAATGTGAAATTTATTTATAGAGAGCCAATGAAATTTTTTTGGGAATTCTCAATGTGTTATGTGTTATGTTAAGATTTCTCAGTATTTATGGATTCCTCGAGTTATATGCGATATGTGGATTATAATTTAATAGAAACCTATCTCATTGTAAATAGTAATATATTTTTTATGTTAGCAGTAATGATTGAAAGAGAGAGTATAAACAATTGTTGAATATGTGAATATGTGTGTCAATTTTTTTATATTGTAATAAAAGTAGCCCCTGTGGCTACATGTCATTGACACCGATTCATGTGTACTTTCACATTTGTTTTTGCGTTTAAAATGAATCCTATGATTGAGTGATTATATTTGTTACATTATTATCATTTTACCTTTTACATAAATAGACATTTTAATATTTGGAGAGTGCAATATGTACAAATTTTACTAATTTACATTTTTTATATATATAAATATATATAAATATGATTGTATATGAAAAGCATAATACTATTATAATACTGAACGATTTCTGTAGAAATTCTCAATTTTTTTTTATACATAAAGCATAATATGAAAGAAAAAATCTTTTATTTCCTTTCCTTTATTTGTGTAAATTATAATGAAAATTGAACATCAGAGAAAGCTTAGCTGATTGAATATGATTTACCTTTCTTTACTATGGTGTATTTACTACACAGTCAAATTGTAGTAAAGTTATAACAATGGGAACATTACATTGAATCTCGATATACTATATATTATTGATATAAATATATATTATCGATATGAAATATAATAAATACACGGTTTTAGAATGTCATACTAAATACATACGTAGCATCGCAAGGGAAAGGCCAAATAAATATTGAATACAAAATAATTTAAGTTCCTAGGCTCTTTTTAGGATATACAGGATTGATCGAATAGGAGTCATCAGGTAAGAAAAGATTATTATATTAAAATAGGAGTTAAATTATTGTGAATCAGAAACATTGCTATTCCTAAATTGATGTAATGCAATTTTTTCAACAAATATATAATTAATATCTTTATCGAAGTTTTTGTCGGACAACGGCTAAAATAAAACATAAATATTAGCACAAAATGTAATATAACTAATAATTGATAAACCGTGTAAGAATTTCAGATTGTTAAATAAAGCACAATGTATACCAATCATTGAATTCAAAAATACTGGAGGGAAAACACGAGGCATTCGAAACTGATTCATTTACATATTGCGTAAATCTATTTATCTCATTTTTAAGAGGCATTTACACAGTATTTATAAATATGCTGGAAATGTTCTCTTTTGGAATGAGAATAATGATGCTCAAAATTTATTTAGGATGTATTTAGAGAGCAATATAAATATCACTGAAACCGAATCACACAACTTTTTGGATTTGAATTTGATATATAATGAAAACTAGAATACCAAATGAAAGCTAGAAATTAGAAATCATTGCGCATATACTCAACATGTTGGTTTTCTGACTCATCATCTGTTATTACATTGGTTTAATGAATCTGAATTTAATGAAAAAAAGGTTAGTAAATTATAATGAAATGAAAATTACAGGTTTAGTTTTAGAAAATTGCAAACAAACTTAATTTATATTGTGCATGACCAAATCCTACTTGTGCTGAGCATATATAAAACACATTTATAGCAGGATGGGAACTCTAAACAAAAATCAATAATGTCGTATGCTTTTCGTCTGTGTGGCTGTGGACAACGTTTTGAAAATGCTTTTTTCAAAAATTATCATATATTTGAACCAAATAATTTAAATAACAACGCCATCTCTTGGGAAAATGATTTGAATCTCATCACGGGTTGTTTTTAAATTGAATGACCGATAGGAAACTAACAGTATTATTTTTATGCATTGTATTATTTCAATTTTTTTTTAATAAAACCTTTTGAATATATATTTTTTTTATTACTTGTAAGGTATCTTAAAATACCTGTAGGTAATCCTGCGATTAAGCGATCGAACTGATAACACATAGGTTCGAGAATCATTTTTACCACATTTAAAAAATAAATCGGTATGAAAACCCATGTTAAAATAGTTAGCAATTGTCCCAAATGATTGCTAAAAGCCAGCTCAAAAAATCATGCATTACAATCAATTTGACAAAAGATGACTCGTCAGAAGCAAAGAGATGTGAAATCTCAAATTCAAACGATGATTTTTCACAATGTCAAGAAATAAAAAGATAATCTAATTTAATTAAAAATGTCACCTAATGAAGTTGCCATTTCCAAACTTAAGCATAACATGTTTTGAATAAAGGCACAAAATTCACTGACAATTTTTGTTGGATTGTGTATGTGAAAATCAGTGTCGTAACAAGAATATGAAGCGCCCGGAGAAAGTGTCTAACTTACGCCCCTTCTCCTCATAATCCAATTTTTTTTAAAGGTAAATTTTACTTTTATAAATGCAATCTATTTAAAATACTATTAACCTCATCAGAATGAGTTGCTTGTATATATAACCATCATCATCATCATCAATAGTGCAGCCACCGACAATCCACTGCAGAACTATGGGCCTCTTCAATATCCATTCACACGAAAGGGTTACCATCCATTCTGTCTGTATGATATGTTCAGCTCGATATTGAAGATAGCATAAACTACCAGTTTCATTTGGAACGCTCACCCAGCTGATCTCAATGATTAACGTATCGAAGGGCGCTTTCGCAACCGTCTCGATAGGGAAGTGTGGAGAGGATTTGTAAAGTCTAAGCATTTTTCCACGAAAGACGGCGTCTAAAGACGGCCTTGTTAATTTTACTGGAAATGGCTTTCTGGAATGCAAAGAGCCCAGTCCTTTCTTTCCCAGCTAGGGCGTTGTCGGGCTAGGGTGAAGACATACTTGACATTTGTGTTCATACATTGCAAGGTTTTAAATTGGGGTATACTTGTGTAGTCTTTTACGAATGACTTTGAGCTTTGGGTTATGTTTCGCGGATATTGTTTTTATAGCTTTTCTTAGTTGTATTGGTCAGAAGCGCCGAGGAATACAATGTGCATGTAAGAGCCATGAGTGAGTAACATTATGTAAATATATGAACTAGTATATCAAACAATATTTAATTGATCAGACTGGAAGCGAACTTAGAAGCTTAATTTTTATGGCACCCAGAAGTAAGAGCTTATTTTTTCAATGCAATGCAAAATATTTTTTATTGATTTTTATTGAACTTTTCTTATGCGAAATAACGAAGAAAAGATGAATTAGACGACCTTAGCATATAATATATAATATAAAAACGGCCAGATACAACCAGTACAAGATAAGTTATCTTCTGATGCTGAAAAATCTGTTTAAAGTCTGTATGTCCACCCGGTCCGCTTTTCAGACCGCTGACATTACGAATGAGCGCCTCGCAATAGGACGCCATACACTAACATGTCTACAGAATGATTACGAACTCTCATTAAAAAACGAAGTTGTCCGAAGAAAAATGATCGGATGGATTGTTTAAATTTTAAAATCGATCGAAAATAGTGTTGTATTTATTTATTGCGGACTTATGCCGGCTGGGTCGGCTCAATGTCAAAGCAATAACGAAGAAAAAAGGGATTAAACAACTTAATATATATTATAAAAACAGACAGAACCAATCAATGTTGATTCATGTAAAATAAAACGACCAAATAAAATAAAACCACGTGCAACTTTCGACTGGGTCGTTATCCTGTGTTTTGGACCCCAAGCCCAGTTGCGCCCGTAGCGGACACCTCCTTTGCCACCCCCTTGTTATGGGGCTAGTGAAAATAAAAAAGTTAAAGTATTACTAAGACACACAGCTATTATTTATGTAAATCATGAATAAGTATTATTCAATGAATACAGAGGACGCGTCCCATGCAATATATAAAGAATAACCGCAATTGCAGACGTGTCCGCGAAAGCGTTAAGTTTGGCTTCTTTTTCTTAATTTGCCGTATATGATATCGGACTTAGGCGATCTCAATGGGAGATTTTACTAGCTTCACGACACGTGATGAAGCTCCCATGCGTCTTTGTGTTCAAATATTCGGTTACAATGCGATAAACGGTTGTTTTGGTCGTGTTAAGAGTTTCTGCTGTCCATTGGAAGCTCAGCCGTCGGTCAGAGCTCAAATAATCACGCACATGCGTCACATTTTCGTCGATATAGGAGGTTGATGGACGCCTACTGTGGGATTCGTTGGCGATATCCTCTCTGCTCTCCTCGAACAACTTGTGCCATCGGAGAATTTGTGATATGGACAAGCAATCACTCCCAAAATTAATGCGCAACCAATCACTTCCTGCTGAATTAATTTCGGTTCTGAGCTCCCCAAGTTTGACACAAAACTTAATAGCGATCCATAGAACGATCCACTGCGCCGTGTTACATGACTCCAAAAAGAGGAATATGCGCCTTGATTTTCTTATAATTCGGAGACAACTATTTTTAAGGGCGCGTTTTAAAGCTAACATTCTTATCAATCTAATCCGCTCAGGTTAGATCGCGTTACGGTGCTTCGTTGCGTCTGGAATAAGTTTGACATATTACTGTTTAAACGTACCCTGTATATGTCTTGTATTTCCGTAGAAACACCTTGAAAATATATAAAACGACAATGGTTGTTTTATCTTATATCATGTTATTGACCCTTGTAGGTCTTTATTCTTCAATGGAACTCTTTTATTCACTCAGGATTTGAATCTTTCGTCAAGGTCGTGGATCACAAAGTGCTATGCCGTGCATGTCTTATTTAGTCAATCCTTAAACTAGATAGTCGAGGTCCACGCTCAATCTCTTCTTGTAGCATTAACTGTAACTCTCAATTTCCTGTCTAAATGTTGCTCGTCACAAACCGAGAAGTGTCGTCTGTAGTACGCAGCATTTTGAATTAGAAGAGCTGAAGAATGGCAACAATGTAGTCGATCATCAAGGAACACTAGCGGTGATGCGTATTGATGATTTACTTATGTTAATCTTTATATGTCAGTTCTTGATACATTTTTTGTCAGTTGTTAGATCGTGCTGAAGTAAAAGAAAAGATATAGCTTCTTCTTTTGGGGCTTTCGTTAATCACAGGTCAATGTGTATAAACCGCTAATATAACGCCTATATAACGAACGCCATCCAATAAATTCAGCCTAATATATGCGACAGGGTCATTGGAAGATTTGACCGCCCGAATACGTGCCGCCAAGTAAAACCGCGACGGACATTTGTACAACCCAATTCTATACTTAATGCCATAAAATATTCTTTCAAATAAAAAACGATTAAATATCCCACACATAATGTTTTTTAAATTAAAATTTATAAATTAAGCATTCTTATTAATAAACCCTATATCTCTTATTAAAGAGTTCCTCTAAGATTTTTCTCGTAATTATCAGGACTTTCAAGTTGTTTTGACTCAAAACCAGTGTCTTTCCATAGCAATGGATGTAAAAAAAGCTATCTTTAAGACGTATGGCGAGAAATTGTAGATGGTGGATGAAAATATATCATTGATTAAAATGTTAAATTGTATTTTACTTATTTACAAAAATCTCAAAAATGCACATGAACTTTTGAACTGACTAATAGATCATAGCCAGATGTTTTATCTTGATCTGATATTTATATTGCTGTGAATCGTAATAACTTTTTGGAATTTTTGGCATAAATACATACACTATGTAAATGGCCATTTAAAAGTATTTGAAGATTTTAAAATTTAAGAAAAAAATTATTTTCCTTTTAAGTCAATACAAAAAATTGAGTGCCAAATATGATAGTTATAACGATGTAGAAATTACCACAAATATCTGGATATGTTTGCTATAAATTTGATTTTAACCTACATATTTTATGGATTAATCAAAAAAATACATACACCAATAGTTCAATATATTATAATTTGTTTTTCAATTTATGTCGAATTTATACACAAATCGGAAAATTGTAAAAAGTACATAACTTGTGTGTATAAATAATATGTGTTGGTTATAAAAATTTATAAAATTGTATTTAAACAAACAAAAAAAACTAACACAATAAAATATCAGTAAGACTGCAGCGGCTAAGAAAAGCAATGCAACAATGGACAAATTGGAATTAAATGTCTCATCATTATGATTTTTAGCATTTCAATTATAGTATGATAAATTACAGTTTTATTTGGATCAATTAAAATTGGTCGAGAGATCAATATATGAGAGTTTCAATTCTGAGATTCAGAGGTCAACTAAAATAGTGACATTCAACTCCAGTGTTTCTAATATGTCGTATCCATTCATTCATTTACTTATTGTAACATATTACATTTAAAGGAAAAGATCTTTTCTTACATTTTTTCACAGTATTAAAGGGAATTGATAAGCCATTTTTAAACACCATTTAAGATCAATTAGAATCGAGACATAATGTATGGAGCGTCTTTGTATGCAAAAATAATTGTTTTATTTTAGACATTCTTTGCTCTTATTTTAGACCACGACAGACATGAAGATAACTGAAGCATTCACATTAATCAATGCTTTTTATTGAGGAGTTTTCCAAACTGGCCCTAAAAGTGGAACCATATTTTGATTCACCAGATTGCAGATAGTTCATGATACTTTTAAACAAAAAAAATGGCGAATGTCTCGAAAAAATACACAAATTCCATTCAATAAGCCCGGTTTAACCATGTATTTTGTGTAACATGCTATTTTGTGAAATCAATAAATTGAAACAGTCAGGTCAGAGATGAATTGTTAAACATTATTTTTTTATCGATATTTTTGTAATTTCTGTAAACACAAGTTCATTACATTTTAATATAAGATACAACAAATTCACCCATAATAAATTTCATCCTGAAATAAAATATTTTATTTAGTATATTTATGTATAGAAATTCTTAAAAAAATTAGTGAATTTAAACATAGATTCACACAAAGTATACAATTTTTGTTTTATCCATATTAATCCAAATGTTGCAAAATATAAATATTTCAATGATGATCAATAGTATTCATTATGAAAAAGTATTTTTAAATTTTAAAATTTAAATATTTAAATATTTTAATGCAAAAGAAGAAATTAAAGGGTAAATAATCGTCATCAACTCAAAGAAGTGAGGTATCCTACGCATAAATCAATGGGATAAAATATGGATATATAACTGAAAAATAAAATGACCAATAGCCAGCTAATTTTTCAGGCGAATCGTGTAAATCTAAGTTTTTGATTCTTTATAAAAAATGCCTTTTTCTGTGTGATGTGGTTAATAAGGCGCCTTTGGAATTCAAATGGTCAAAGAGGTATCTCACTTAATTTTTTTATACAATGAAGACATTAAGCTTTAACAACTTTTAATATTACCTAGTTTTAAATATAAATGCACAGTTTTAAATTCATTTCATAATGTTATGCACACTGACAAAAAAAGGGAAATGATCGACTACAAATAATCTACTTTTATACATATTACAATACATATTCAATTGATAAAGAAACGATTATCATTTTATTAAAAACTACATATTTACAGTAAAAGTGGTAAGTTATTCAAAAAAATGTGAATATAATATAAAATAAAGTCATACATCATTAATCTCTATACTTATTTTTGTGCAAAAAATGCCATTATTTATTAAACGAGTTACAAAATTTCAATATTTAAACGAGGAAAAATTTCAACTGGATACAGTGATGCAGCTATATATATATATATATATGTACACATATATGGATAATATATAATCATAATTATGAGTGGATCGCCTTTAAGGGTTGGCAGTATTCACATACTTGAACTAATCTCGGAAAAGGGACTTCTACATCATATATAACGTAAATACGTAATGTTGAATGGTAGTGTATTTTATTTAACCCTTACAACTCCTATCTCCGAAGATTTTTTTCCATCAACTCCTATGGCCACTACGTGTGGCCGGTTTTTTCTCGGGCGGTTTTTATGAATTTCAAATAATATTTTGGTATTTTTTTAAATATAAAAATGAAATTAATACTCTAAAAATAACGTCTTTTTGTCTGACCATTAATTTGACACCTGGAATTTGGAAAATAATTGGTTCAGAGGAATTGAATCGGTGCAGATAAAGAACATAAAACAATAGTCTGCATTGTGTGACGCAGTGAATATTTGAAAATTATTTGTGTCCAGTAATTCAAAATAATTTTGATAGTACGTATACTTTTTACGTTTTATTCGTTTTTCGTTCTACACCTTTTTAATAACCTACAACAGGCAAACTAAGACATAAAAGACTATCATATATTTACGGATAGGTTTTACATCAATTCAACCCTTGCTGGAGAACTCTTGAAAATGAAATGTTTACTCACTGGCACGATAATGACCTACAGAAAAGGTTTACCTAACCATATAAAAATAACCAAGATTAAGTGATGGAAGAAGTTAATTTTTTGGGGTTTTGAAACATCGATTGTAAACTCTTATATTTTATACAAGGAATATGAAATCAAATAAAATAGAAAGCCAATAAAGTCCAAATTGGGACGATTGTCTGTCAACTGATCACGATCAACGGTTAGATGGAAGTCCTCATTTTATTTATAGTAGATCAGGGAGGAATTATAGAGACTGTATGGTGTATTCGGACTGTGAAACTGAAAATGGATGAAAGCGAACGCTATATTTTTGCGACACTTACGAAAGGAAACGAAAGGAAGATTGCTTCAAAAAATATCATATATTACATGATTACAAAGATTAATAAAACAAATAAAATGCCTAATATACTTAATAAACGTCCAACATAACATAATACTATTTCTTAATTCATAAACGTCCTAAGTTTTTCATTGAATTCCATACAAACATTTTTTTAAGAAATACGCAAAAAATGGCTTGGAGTTGATGGGAACTTTTATCTTGGAATCTCAGAGTCCAAAGGGTTAAGCGCTCATTTAGCAGTTAACCTAAGTGAATGTATCGAAGGTGATTTTGTGAACTCGCTAAAAAACAAATCAGACGATTCAAAAAGCATCTGTATTCACAGTATTCATTGCTTTCAGGTATTGTCATAGTTTAATATTTTCAAAATATATCGCTATTTTTTCATCTATGAGCTTTAGATGAAAATATTACCATAAGAACAAAGAACTTATTCGTGTCTAGGAAAATGAAAAGAACATTGAATTTAGCGAATTTTATATAACAATACAATTCAATGTATGATCCTCAAGGTGTTTAAAAAGCACTGATTTATCAACTGAAGAGGAAACATTAGGATTTTACATAAATTTTGCATATAAAAAACCATAAATCATGACAATTTGAGTTGATCGTCGTTAGTATTTATTTCCATTTTATTATACAACACGTATATCACCCCTTTTCATAATTTTGTCACGATCATAGACGTTAATTTGCGATTGTGGATGTTTTGAAAATGAAATTGATCCTTTAAATTTTATGTACATACATACATACATTACTTAAAATATTTATAAATACATGTTTTTTTTATATTTCTGCTGATATCCATTAAGACATTATTACAAAGTACTGTTTAAAATCTATATAAATATGCACATATCTCACTTATTTTTCGAAACCATCAATGGTCAGAAAAATAAAATATATGTATGTCTTACAAACTTGTATGTAAATTGGATTTCTAAGAACTAAATTAAGAAAATATTATTTGTTTATTTTAATTGAAGTATTTTTTATTAATTTAAAAGTTAATCTTGTGTATGAAATACATATATAACATATTACACATATTATAAATGTATAAAATTCCCAATATATATAGGATACTTAGCCACGATGATATGTATCGATTTTAGCCAAATAAAAAATAATTAACTGCACCACCGTAATTTTTTTTGATTTACAATTATTTGCTATTTAAGATGCTGTTAATTTGTGGTTTCGAATTTAAAATAAATTTCAAAGATGATGATCATTTGAATATTTTCATATTGGAACAACTATGTTGGAAGATTGTAGGAAAAATGTTCAATTTTATAAACACCCGAAAAGTATCCCCAATACGATGTTGATTATTCAAGATTTATAATAGCATAAATTTTCATTAATAATAAACGTACTTAGATCCTTTAATAAAATTTATATATTAAATTAAGCTATATTCCTACAATCAGTATATGTTGGTGATGCCTCTGATGACAAGAAAAATCATCATTTATTATGTTTATTTACATTCAAATTGGAAGAGCAGGCTGAATATTTTCTAAGAAAAAAAATA
This sequence comes from Stenopsyche tienmushanensis, assembly GCA_008973525.1. Taxonomy (NCBI): domain Eukaryota; kingdom Metazoa; phylum Arthropoda; class Insecta; order Trichoptera; family Stenopsychidae; genus Stenopsyche; species Stenopsyche tienmushanensis. Next base: position 31,676 of record WACJ01000345.1, read on the forward strand.
TTTATCATAGTTTCTGAACCTAACAGTATTATAAAAATTATTTTCACCTTTATAAAATTTATACGAACAATATATAAAAAAATTGTAGAATTAGCCCGCCGATAGAATGAATTTAAATTTAAGCAAAGGTTACCATACATTACACTTGCTAATAGGGTTCATCGGAGATCCTAGTGGACAACTATATGCTTCAGCGAAATCCCAGGAATTCGAAAGAGGGCCAAGAACTCGCACAGGTCCTATAAAAAATTAAATCATTGATATAATATGTTATCCTTACACCTAACCTAACCTAATCATTAGAAAGCGATAGTTGTGAATATATTGTTTGTATTTTGAATTAGTTCTTATACTTATTAATAAGCATTATCAACACCAACAGTTGATTATGATAACTCTTAGAAATAGTTAATTTTATATATTGATTTTTCTCATTTACTAACAAAAATTGTTAACTAAAATAAGTGGCTATGTGTTGTGTAATATATAATAAAATATAAAATAAGTATGGCAAGGTGCGTGCGCACAGCATCTCTATGAGATATTCGAAGGACACCGAGACACTACAGACTATTCTCTCTCTCTTTCTGACCGTTTGACGATTCATTTTTCATGTCAATTTGCAGTCAATTGGCCCTACCGCACCTAATTTTCACTTCAATAAGTGTCATTGGTGGATAAAAACAGACGATCAAAAGTGTTCCTAGAACTGGGAAGGTCCCATAAATCGAAAATTGAAAAAAAAATGAAATTCTCACCTGGAGCGTGGACAGAAGATCTTACTTTGTTTAAAGCATCTTCGGGTCTCATAGATCCGCACCATATTTGTGCATAATTTAAGAAAAATAACTGATCATGTGTGAGATTTAATCCTGGCAAATCGGGTTCTGGTCCATGCTGTGAAACCCATTTACGATAAGCCTTAAAATCAAATCATTAACATTAGATCAGTCGTTATATAGATAATTTTATTATTCAATCCAAATTGGTCAAAATGTTATATATTACCCTGAATGACTGTTTTAAACCTCCATTATCAGCAATATTTTCTCCCTGAGTCATCTTTCCATTGATATACATTCCGATTTCATTGATTCTGTATTTCGAATATTGATCAATAATGCATTGTGCTCTTTCTCTGAAAGCTTTGACAGTGGCATTATTCCACCATTGCATCATATTACCGTCCTTATCAAATTGTCGACCTAGTAAAAATGCATTTTATAGTTTATACCTATTAACAACAAAAATGCTTCAAATAAAATTCGGATTACCTTTATCATCGAATCCATGCGTAATTTCATGACCTATCACTACTCCGATTCCTCCATAATTCAAAGACTTTGGAAAATGTTGACTATAAAATAATGGTTGTAAAATACCAGCAGGAATGACTGAAAAAATATTTAGTTTTATGCAGCGTATGTATAATATATTAATTTATAATCTTTTTTAATGTGCTTACCAATATCATTTCTATTTGGGTTATAAAATGCATTAACAATTGCTGGTTCAGTTGTCCATTTGTCTTTATTTACAGGTTGTCTCAGCAATTGGAGATTACGATAGGCCTCATGCTTCAAAACGCGAAGTACATTTAAGATGAAGTCTTTTTCCGTGATGTTTAACTACAAAATAAAGTTTACGAAATACATTTAAGAAAATTCTAGTAATAAATTCGAAGATTTTTTTGAAATTCGCGCAATTTACCATGGCATATTCTTTGTTCAATTCTTCAGGTTGTTTCAATAGATCAGGATATCCGATCCTTTCGTTCATAGCGTCTGCCTTTTCTTTGGCTACAGCCCTGGTTTCATCGTCCATCCAATGATTGTGAGCCAGTAGTTCATTGAAAGCCTCTCGAATGGTATGAATCATGTTTAATGCGACTTCCTGTATTATTAAAATGCATATGAATCGATTTTTATTTAAGGTTTGGTTCAAAATCAAAATCTGCTATGGATACAAACTTTGCTTTCGTGATTGAAGTTATCCCGAATGAATAGTGCGGATACAGCCATTCCAAATTTTTTGTTAGTCCATTCGACACACATTGACCATCGGTGTCTTTCGCTCAAGATACCCTGTAATATTCTTCTGAAGTCAACGCTGGCACGATTGTATTCGTCTATCATGTGTGGAATAATTGCATACACCAATCGCCACATCACATAATTATGAACGGTTCTGTTAAATTATCATCGTTACAAATTAGTTCTGATTGTGTTTAAATATAAATTTTTGCTTAAATGATGATGACGAATTACCTGGTGTCAGTGTTGGACAAAATTTTTCCCATTCCGGTTAAATAAGGCATTGCATAACTGACGATCGGTTCCGAGTTTGTTATAGGAACGTCTAGTATAGATTTCAAGTACAATGACCAGTTCAAATGTGGAATGGCTTCTTGCAGTTCTTCCAAAGACATCTGTTGGTATATTGAACTGGTATCATGGCGATCTGCTTCGGGAACTGATACCTAAAATATCAAATATATAAAAATGTCATCAAACGATTTATCGTTGCAAAATCATCTGATATAACAAGGCTTTATCGCATTCCTCTTCAACAAAATTATTAGGCGTTCCTACATGATTTAAATTATCGACTTAGTATTTACTTTTTGGATTGATCAAATCAAGATAAAACTGGATCGAGTCAATCGATCGAAAATATTAATAATTCTGCTTTTCTAAATTTTTTTGTATTGTGAAATTTGTGTTCACCATCTGGGTTTGAACCTGAGCTTTTACAAGTATAATAAACATTCAAGATTTAACCCACGATTTTAAATAGCAATTTAAATTTCCCTGCATATATGAATCTAAAGAGCAGAAATCTGCATTATCGATAAACAGTCGATTTGTAAAAATACAGATGTCGTTAATATGTTGACGATCAATAAGAATGCCATTGTGAATTATGCAATAGATTAAAATACAAATTATGTCAATGAAACAATTACACTTACGTTCGCTAGCTTTTTCTCAAAGTCTACTACTTTTTGTAGTTCCTCGCCTGCGGTGGTAGAGTTGGCTCCTAAAAGTACAGCTATCCTAGTCATCAATCTATGATATGCTTCCATATCTCCTTGCGAATTAGCTTTCAGGTAATAGTCCCTGGACGGTAAAGTCAGAGCCATTTGATCTACCTAAAACGAGAAAGATCCTTTCCTCAACGTTTGTACAGCATCGCTATAATTGTCCGATGGATTTCGACCGAATCGAAAGCCATCAACATTTGTATATAAAATAACAGAAATGTTATTGAAATTGAATATAAACAAAGAACACATTTCGTTGGAACATTTCGTCCTTGTCGATACGCGTTCGATGAGCTTGAAGGAAATAGTCGTTTCGCGAAATAGGCCGACATCGCGACGATGGCGAAATTGCAGTCACATATGGTCGGATGCGAACGTGTGACTACTTCTTACTTTGTTCGCACCTGGATGATGTTCACGGAGGAGTTCTTATCGTCGGGGCCGACCCACATCTCGACGAGGACGCCCTCGTTGTAGTCGCGTCTCGCCCGTCCGAGGATCGCCTCCACGGCGTCCTTCGGCGGCTGCCAGTCCGGAGTCGCCACCGGCCATCCCCCCATCGCTTCCAGGACTTCCTTCAACCGGTAGTCTCCGAGTTTGCTCATCTGATCTAAAAATGCATCTATATTCCAATCGCCCTCGTTTAAACTACTCAAAAATCGAAAAGACCCGAGATCGCAACTCACGGATGTCCATGCAGGATTTATAAAATATTTTAGCTTTGGATGTCGCATCGCTGTCTTTGTCGTCGACGGGCTCTTCCAGAACATCCTTGAGGATCACTTGAAGTTGATCCGCTAAAACTTCGAACGTGCTGATTGACGCTTTGTCTTCCGGTATCACGTGCTTCTTGTTCCACGTTCCGCACGCGAACTGAAAGAAGTCCTTGCAAGGATCTGCGGTCAAATTCATCGCGGCCATCAGAGAAGCGGCTGAAAAAAAACAAGCGATTACATGACATTAAAAAAAATGCTAGTATAAGACAAATATTCCTACCCTCGCAAATGCAACGAGTTTGGAAACACTTAGTACTTCTGAAAAATCATTTTCATCGGGGGGATTCAAATATAACCCGGATTTTTTCTATACAAATTTATTAGTAATATATTTTTCTATATAGTTCCCTTCATTAGAAAAAAGTCCATCGGATAAGAAGCTTTTTGATCCCTATATACATGAACATTGTTAAAAATATTATCATAACGCAAATTGGTTATAACTATTTTTATATTCCTTTTTAATCAAAATCTTTGGCACGTATCAACAAATTATTTAATAAGTTCTTAGGCTTTTCTTCTTTATTTGGGGTCGTTTTTGTCGCAATGTCTATATGACTGTAATGACTTTAATTTAAAAAAAAATAAAGTAGAAAAGCGTATTTTGAACTTCAAAAGGGCAATACGATTTACATTTTTCACAACGTCTATTCAATTCAAAATATACCGAAACACATAATTAATAAAATAAATAATGTTTTGCGAATTTTTTTGGTTGTAAAAAAATTAGAGAAAAAAACCACTTTTTTCTTACATTTGTATTAACATTCAAGTGAACATTTTGATGTATTATTAAGTAAAAGGGTTCTAGTATTGAAAATAAAGTAAAAGAAGTTATTTTTAATGATTAATTGCTATGTTTTTACATAAAACTTACTAATATGCAAGGCATTTCAAGAGTTTTCTTGAGAATAAAAAAAATATTGACTATAATAATACGAAATAAAAATAAGAAATATTAGCTAAATAGGATCTATGAGTGAGTTGCAAATTTTTCTCTTTGTTTAGTAAATCTGGTTTGTGAAAATTTATCGAAATTTTTTTGATTGAGTATTTTTTTTATTTGAACAACTATTTTTCACAACCCGAATTTGGACCTTCACAACAAGAATCCAAGAACTAACTCACAACATTTGGTTCAATGCAACAGGTTATCTCAATATACGTCAAAATTGTATATCCATCGTCGACTACATCTTTTTCACATTTAAATGATAATATTTGAGATCGAAATATTATTAAAAACTATTTATCTTATTATGGCACAATATACATTATCAGGTAGAGTCGATCTCCACGAGAGATTTTTCTAAGGTTGGTGGTGTTTCTTTGCATTTCATATAAGGTTAAATTAGAACAAGATTATTTAAATGGAAATATTGCGATAGGATTTTTTTTTAGTAAGTAGCGAAACTATTATTATTTTAAAAGTATTTTTATATCAATCTCGATTTCATCAAACGTTTCAATATTAACATTCTCAGAAGCAGAAAATCAGGGTAAACTTGGATTGGGATCGGGTGAACAAATTTGTTTGTACGATTAAAATCTTCTCCCTTTCTGGATTCGAAGGCGAATCTTTATAATATGAGTCTAAAAACTAATTATTTATATAAACACTTAGACATTACTATGGTAGAGTAATGCATGTTATTGATGTTTAACTAATATTAATGAAAAACAATTCAAATTTTGTATGGTATAAAAATATATTCAATACAAAATGAATACGAACGAACAATCAACAGTACGGATGGTTTGGCGGAAATTGTTATAATGGCATGACTGTTCAGGATATAGAGGAAATAATGGAGAAATATGCTTCCGACAACAAAGAGTTGATGGAAATACTAGACGAATCTATAAAAAGAAGTAGAGAAATCGATTCCAGCGGAATAGTTTCTTATTTCACAGTAAAACAATAAATAAAGGTTTAGAATTGCCCAATAAATTCCAATGTAATTTTGTAGAAAGCCTAAATTTCACAGAAAAAGACGAAATTCACAGAGTCCAGCTAACAACTTTACAACAAATATATCCAGGAAAAAGTCAAATATATAAAATTGAAACAACGATAAGGATTAAGCCTATAAACAAATAGAAACTCATTACTTTTACGTTCTCAAACTAAAATTTGGTATTATCGTATTTTCATAAAAACTTATGATCCAAGTATTAACATACTGTGAATTAATTAATAAACTCTTAGTTCGATATAAAGATTTGGATTCAAATCCAAATTATGAGAAAATTGTTTCGCCAAACGAACAAATTTGAGCAAATTTATGCATTAATATTTCCAATGTATTCAGCCTGATTTACTAAATCTAAAAAAGTAACTACTGTGATAATCAAAAATAATTGGATAGAACCGCTTATGACTTTAATACAATAATTTGCTCAAACCATCGCATGAAAACCCTTTATCCCTCTTAGGAACTCCCGAACAGAAGTATCCTACCAATATGTTATCTTGAAAGCTCATTTCGATCAATACGAAATGTTTTTAATACAGAATTCGCCTTTCTAATTGAAAAGTCCATAGCTGTTTCATGATTTAATATTCGTATACCGATTTTTTTAAACAATATTAAAACAAATTAATTATATTATAGCTCCAAATTATTGGTACTGGATGCTTTTAACGACGATTTAAAAGCTACAATGACGTTGTTAGCGCCTGATCTGGTGACAGTCTCGTATACAAAATAAGAAATCTTTAAAAATTAGATTTACACAACGTTTTGTGAATTTATATATCAAATATTGACGCTGATATTGCTAAAACAACGCCAAGAACAAAAATGATTGATACTGATATTAATCATTGTTATTGAAATGCACACATCTGTAGACTTTGAGCAATATTTTAATTTTATTCGTATAAATAATTACTGTGTGCGAAATATAACATTATAATATTAATGATCGATACTCTTTCGAAACATGAGGTCGGCCAACAAAAACGATAAGATCGTGAGATGATATCGAAAATGCTGCTGATCCTTGAGCTTAAACGATATTTTTTTGTATTTCCTTTTATTTTTCTATAGAAAATGAGAATTCGAAGCACGTGCAGATCTTCTATCGAAGGCTAAAGCAATTGAATGAAAGACAATTTAAAAAATATACGGGAAATGAGATTTTCCACCTGTTGCGCATAGAAAACACTTCTTGGATTCTACGAAAATTTTCCGTCTCTTTTATAAATACACCATGGATACACATATATTTAAAGTAAAACATGTACAGAGAGATATTTTTAAAAGGCAAAAATGACATGTTGTAGAATATAGTGGTGATAATATTATATTTCGAAATCGATGGAATATTTTTTTCGAAGAAAAATACAGATACGTACTGAGCTTTTTTAAAACTCAGTCTCATAGGTGGACAAAACAAATACTGAATGTCAATAGAAACCTTAGGAACGTGTCTACAACTAGGAAACCTATGAGATATTCATATGAGTTGTCTCTAATCCCATAAGAACAGCGATGAAATATCTCATTAATCTATTTTTATTTATCTAGCGAAGTAGGATTTGTTTTAATAATATTTAGGGGTTTAAATTCTCATTAAAACACTGTTTTAATCACTTGTATTTATTGATATAAAACATTTATATGTAAAATTAATGTTTACATTGCAAATAAGGATACCCTTTTAATACTTAAATCATATATTATATATTCAGGATACAAGCGTTGACTTAATTTGAAAAAATCGTTTTTTTAAAGTAAATGTATATTCCGTTGTAGAAATAGATATATAAGGAACGCCCGTAAACCTAGTGTTAAAATAAAACTATAGTTATCTAGTGGAAAAAATATCTGAATTTTAATCGATCGTTATTTATTGTACATATTTCTTGAACAAATTTGTAAAAAAAAGTCTAATCAATCTAAAGTTTTCTAATTTTTCCTTCTAAGTTTAGTAAACACGTGGCTAAATTTCAAACTAGAGTAGCAAGCAGATGCTAGTAAGCTAACAAGCTAGTTTTGTTGTTAAGCTAAAAACTAGCTTTTAAACGAAGTTAGTTCTGTTTACAAAAAACTAGAGTCACTAGTTTGCTAAATTACTAGCACATGCTTGAAAACTAGACTCGTGTAAATCAGGCATAAGTGATTTAGAATCAAATCCAGAGAGCGGAGAAGAAATGGTGGATTTTCCAGGCTCTTACTCTTTAATTGGTTTTCAATTAAATTTTGATTCAATTATTGGTTCAGTTTATTAACTCAAATTAATTTCGCAATTGATCATGTATTGGTTGTCTGAGGATAGATTGTGCGGCTCTCAAATGTCTACTTTATAGTGGATGGAAACTATGTTGTATTAATTGCAATGCTAAATGAAGTTTTGTTTTAAAAATCCGATACTCTTCAATGTGAAAGATTAATTACTTCAATGTGAAATATTTTGGCGCGCAGTATTTTGTTAGCACATAAAAGTGGTTACATACGTCAACAGGCTTATCGCATATACACATACTGATGTCCTTCTATTTTACTATTAATTGCATTTGTATGAATATTTGATTCTACATGTGTTTTATATGCATTTTTATTAAAAAGGATAAGATAATATTTTAAATATAGGGGAATTTCGGATGATATTCTTTAGAGGGTTGAAATCGTAATATTTGGTCCCTCGGTCGATGCGCTACCGCAGCTTCGTGAATATATTAGCCTTTTAATTTCGCGGAGGGTGTTTCGTCAAAAAGGTCACGAACAATAAACATCATCAAATATTCATATTGTCTTCCCCTTCTCTTTGCGCTACTTATTTATCATAAATTTTGAAAGAGCCAACCCGAAATTCGGGCGAAAATGTGGCCTGTCAAGTTTGGCGACCGAAACTCAAATTTAAATTTGCCGAAAACTTATCCGATTATAATATGGTATAATTTTCGACGGAATTTTATAACAATATTTATCTTACGATAATAGGGTCGTCGGATCTAATTTTCGAACTCGCCGCTCGCCCCTTGACTCCATATGTCGGCATTATTTTTTTTTAAATATGCGATAGTATAACATTCGAATGCGTCGTTCCGTTTCGATTAATCCATCAACTTGTCATAACAATATGTCGTAATCGGGTTCGATAACAAAGTATCGATGCTTCGAATGAAATATGTTTGAATCGAGGAGAATTTTGCCTAAGCAGCAAATTATCGCGAAAGAAGAATATCTTATGCGTCAACTCCAAGTTTCATTTTGGACGTAATTTATTATTTTTAATAAAATTCCTTTGTAATGATTATTTTTGTCGATGTTCTCAACTTGTCTCGTATGTTATGCGATAATATCACTGTTTTGTAGAAATATATATATTATTAGTAATGAACGACGCAGTATATACAAAATGCTGTCTGAAAGCTGGAAAATGGAATTTCTTCCATTTAAGCTTAGTTTATTATCTTATAATTAAAATGAGAGTGGCCTATCACAATATTAACTGCGAACCTTGCTGCTAAACCAAAATCTTGATAGTAATATCCGAAGTCCATTTTATCACAATTTGTCATCATCCAAATAGTAAATCATGGCAATAAGAAATAATACTGTATCTATGGAAGACAGTTTAAATTTTAAAAATTCTGAAATGAACTGCAGTTTAAAATCTTTATGAAGATTCTAGTTAAAGTTAGGATTTTAGAAATTTTAGATAGAAGAGGAACTTTGATTGAAAAGCTAAAGTATCATTAATTTAAAATCATATTTTTACTATTGCAAATTTAATCAATAATTAACCTCCCTTTTCCGTATTTATTAATCACCTGAATGTTTACCTTTTCAGAACCGGGAAATAATAGTAAACCTTCGATTCATTAGATGGGAAATGTTAATATGTCCGATCTCTCAAATTTGTCAGCACGGCTAATTTTTTTAACAGTTTGGACTTAAATCCGAACCATTCTAACAAGAAATTCGCAACATTTTGTAATTAAAGATATATCATACACACGAATATTTTAATAAAAGTGTAAATCGTAATTTTGTCTTTAATTCGTCCCATGAGATTTAAAATATATTTGGGAAAATTGTGATATTTTGTTCGTTTAAATTTCAGTTTTTGTACAAACGTCTAGTTTTATTACTTAAAGAGGGATGTATAATATAATTTGATAATATTCATATACAGAAAATTTGGTGATAAATAATGATTATACACAGAGTTCATTAGTCAGACGCTTTTAAATTAAATTAGTTATATTATATGTAACAGTCGGCTGGGGGTATTCCTCAGACTTTCATGGAATATTTTACTCTTTCTTCCTATAATATTTCAGCTTGTTGGAATGTTAATATTTCGGAAATCATCCAATTGGAAACGTACCATGGTGTTGGATTTTCACATTTGATTGGTTTGCAGAATGCCATATGCTAGATATTTATCTATAGAATTTCCATATATCCTAGTACTTAATAATTTGACGTATGCCATTGTAGTCAAGCATTAGACTACCGACGAAAAATAAAGCTTTTTAAATTCTTGTAAAATAACCAGCGAACTTATAAATTCCTTCAAATTTCAAGCCCCAAAACTGATGAAGACCATATTGAAGAATAAAAAATACAATATTTTTCCATTTTACGATCATGTCTGGAATATGAGAAAGGCCACTAATGTCATAAACAAAATATACGTTAAAGTACTAAACATTAATAGACACCAGCGATGGCATTGAAAACTTAAATCAGGCAATGGAGATTTAGGTCAGGATGATGCTTAAAATTTGATGAAGCAAATTAAATTAGATTCTTGGTAAACGACTGAGTAAGGTACTCACATTTCCGTAAGCAGTACAGGAACACTCAAAATGGATTGATAAAGTGGACATTTAGGTGCCGCATGAACTATCCTCAAATAAGTACAAACAACTGGTGAGCATGTGCAATTATTTGTTGATAAAATAAAGAAAAGTAACACTTTTTCAGCATGACATTGTACGCCCGCACACTCTCAAAATTACTAACAACAAAATTCAGAAGTTTAATCTAAGAGCTTCTACTAAACTATATTCTCTGAATTTAGTTCTTTGAAATTGGAAATTAACCACACTTAATATTAAGGAAATCAATTAATAGCAAAATAGATCAGAAACAGTTTTTAATAATGATGGATATTATATTTTGGAAAAACATACAAACATTTTTTATTGGATAAACTTATGTTACGCAGCTCTACAAAATAATGGATTTCTCCTTAGCCGGTAGCCTTAATATTGATTCTTAATCTAAATGAATTAATAAATATTCCTTAGATTATTGAGAGCAATAATTATTTTATTTATACGCTCATCATCCTCATGAGATATTTACTGTAATATAATATGCGGAGAATTAAAAAATCTTTTGCTGTGAAAAGCCTGTTTTATGGGCAAACTTCGCGCTATTAAATTTTAACGAGCAATTAATATCAAAGACAAACTTATGCTATTATATAGCATATGGATACATTTCATTAACGACAGGATACATTAAACTCAATGACGATAATATAGCTCTTTAGGAAAAATGTACCAAATTTATAATTTTACATGATATTCACCCTCGATTCAGACCCTCGATTTAATCGAGGAATACTACTGAGCTTCCAAAGTCATATAAAATATGCAAATTGAGTGTGAAATGTCAACTTCTAAATTCTTTAAACAAAAAATGACTACTACGACTATTTTAAACTTGGTTTAGCTTTAAAATGTTTTTAAGATTAAAATCTTTCCAACGATATGCTACATGTTGATGGTCGATCCATGTGCAAAACATCCTGTATAATTGTTATTGATATTCCATCAATATGGAAGATCGCCAACCGGAAAAACCTTAGAGTCTTTTATAAATTCACACAACATTAATATATAGTAGATTTTTGATCTATCGTCTTTGAAGATATCAGATGAGACCAAAATAATAAATGCGGATACAGAAAAAAAACATGTACATATAAATTGATGATCATCAAAATGATTTATATTTTATTTCCTAAACTTTAAATAGAAAAATATTATGCTACAACATGATCGTTGATTGTATTTGCATTTTTTTTTTTCGCTTTGTAATGTAATATTGAATAGAAAAAGTTTTTTGACGACTATTATTTTCATGTAACTTATTTATATTCAAAGATTCCTATAATTTTTGCCGATCCGTTATGATCATCCCAAATCTGATGACAATAATAATATGATAATATAAATGGTTTATAATCACCGTTCGAGAAATATGTATAAAATCGAAAAGAAGTCATCTTTAATTATGGATTCTAAAACTTGATAGAACTGTCTAACTCTAATAAACTTTACAAAAATTCACTATATATTAAAGTTGATCGCAGTTAATACACAACTCATCCTATTCTTATAGAAAAAACACAATACATATTAGGAAAAAATAAGAAAGTAAGACTTTCTGAAATGCTTCCGAGGAAAGGCAGATGAGTCATGTTTTGATAGAAAAGCAAGTTCACAAATATTTTGGATAGCGAGTGATCATAAAAAAAGGAAATGATCTACTGATCTACTGTAAATAAAATATGAACTTCTATCTAATCGTTGATCGTGATCGGTTGACGATAATCGTCCCAATTTGTATTTCGTAAAACCTCGAAACTTACCACTAAATTTCATCAACAATTGTCAGCGAATTTTTTTATGATTTATTGGCTTTCTATTTTCTTTGGTTTCATATTCCTTGTATAAAATACATATAAGAGTTTACAATCGATGTTTAAAACCCCAAAAAAATAACTTCTTTCACCATTTCAGTCTTTCGCATGAAACAATATGATGTTTCGTATTGATCTGTCATGTCCACCTCGTCCATATTTTTAATGTAATCTAAAATGATTTTTGGGTTTTATTAGATTGACATGGGGTAGTCCTTGCTATTCTTCTTGTTGATTGGGAAGTTGACGTATGCTTTGTACTGAGCATTGTGACTAATATTTTGTCTCGCCAAGCTAATACTAAAGTATCTTGATTAAGTAAACTCTTTCTGTTGGTTATTATCGTGCCAGTGCGAAAAAAATCATTTTCAAGAGTTCTCCAGCAAGGGTTGGATTAGTGTAAAACCTATCCGTAAATATATGATAACCTTTTATGTCTTAGTTAACAATAGACGCAGACTATTGTTTTATGCTCTTTACCTGCACCGATTAAATTCCTCTGAACCAATTATTTTCCATATTCCAGATGAAAAATTAATGGTCAGACAATAAAACGGTATTATTAGAGTATTCAATTGATTCTTACATTTAAAAAAATACCAAAATCTTATTTGAAATTCATAAAAACATCAGAATAGATTTGCGGATTCTGTATATATGTTTGTTATTGAATATCACTGTCTATACATTGATCGTTATGTTGAAAATCAACGAAGTGATCGTTCGATATAAATTTAATAAAAATCCTGAACAATCAGCGCGTGTAAACTATGGATAGTAAAACGACTAATGCGATTAAAACTTGTAAGCTTTGTATTGATATTTTAGGAATTTTAATGATATAAACGATACATTCGGGATAACTATGGGTCTAATTAAGAAATATCTGGATATGATTGTATAACGAAGCACATGAATAATCCATTCGACGAAGGTATATAAAAGTGGTCAGATTGTGTTTCTAGTGAAATTAGCAATTTTCAATGTCAGTTGTTTGAGGTGAAAAGCGAAAGCCTCGGAGCAAGAGCAGGTTGCTCTTTGAATTAATTTGGAATCGCTCAGTGGAGTTCCCATTCTGAGTTCTCATTAATCCCGTCTTCGCTTTATCTACATTTGACGTGTGCGTATACCTTTTGCATTTATGAATACCGAATGAAACCGAGGTGTTTCACCTTCGCTCTTATATGGAAATCGTTTCTTTCCTATGTCTAATGGATAAACGAGTTTACCTAAATTACAAACTATATTGGGTTTCGAATTGCACCTAATAAAAATATATCGAAAGCAACATTAACGAGTCCCTTTTTCTAGCACTTTAATTTGGGCTTATTTTTATTCTGGCAAATTAAAAGAAACGTTTTTAAAGAGCGTATTTAAAGGACGAAAAGTATTTAAAGGACGAAATAATGGCGCTGTGGTAAAGTTTGTCGTGAATAATACAGGTTCTCGGTCGTTATCGAGCGTCCGTTTACGACGTTGAATAAGTAAGTTCTCGTCGGAGCGTTCGGGTAACTGAGGCTGGAAGAAAAGGGAGAAGTCACAATGAATCTTCTTCGAGAGAACATCGTCTGTGGAACACTCTTCATTCCGAAACGGAAGCGAGGAAGCTCTTTTTGCCGGAAATTAAAACCGCTGCTAAAAGAGCGCCGCTGCAACTTCAGTAGCTCTTTGCCATCGTTCGGAAGTCTTTTTGAGCGACGTTCTTCGTTAGGGGGTATTTTTAAATTGCGAACGATTTTACGGATTTTAAATATTAGAAATCATTTTAAAAATATCATCGATAGGAAGGCATAGAGTCATTAGATACAAGCGTTCTAGTTCCATTGTACTCTATCCTGTTTAACGAAAAATTCAATCAATAAATCCAGTTTCATCCATCCCCATGAATGAAGCAAATTATTTGATGAAGTAGTATAAATTAAAAATCGATTTAAATTTAGAATTGTATTATCTTTAACTGTTCAACTTGTTGTAGAAAGTATTTTTGAGAATATGATATATTTCATTGGTGGAAAAGTCTTCCCTGAAAGAGTTGGGTAAAACTACTCATACTATCTATGAAAGTTGAAAAGCATATATGAACAATTATACAATATTTACAATGTTCTAAAGCTCTGAGATAAAGATAAATTCAAAATTGTCTCTTAACTCGAAATTATAGATCTAAAATAACATAACAGACCAAGTATTTAGTCATGAAGCTTAAAATATCTCAATGGTATCATAATGATATGTGGTACAGCGATTTTTAACTATCAAAGTACACGGAAAACTTTGTTTTGCCAGTCATAATACATTGAGCTCCATGTATTAGGGTGTCCCATAAGTTTCTTTCGTTTTCATATTAAGAAAAAAATAAACAATCATTTGTATTACATCAAAATTTATTGAATAATATATGATCCATTCTGTTCTATTACCTTTCTCCATCTCTCCGGAAGCTTCATAATGCCTTCTTGCCAAAATTTTCCAGGTTTGTTGGCAAAATATTGATCAAGGTACATTTTTATATCATTTTTTGAATTAAATTTTTTACCACGTAAAGAATTTTTCAATGAAAGGAATTAATAATAATCTGAAAGGGCAATGTTCGGAGAGTATGGAGGATGAGGTAAAACATCGCAGTCAAATGATAATAATTTTTTTCTGACGAGCAAAGACACATGAGGCCTGGCGTTATCGTGATGAAAAACAACTCCTCGTATGTTCTCTAATTCTGGCAATTGCATCCTTTAGATTGTCTAGTTGGAAACAATATTTTGTTGAATTGATCGATTCACCTTGCTGAAGTAGCTTATAATAACTACCCCCTTCCAGTCCAATCATGCATATATTGCATAGCAAAACTTTTTTTGGATGTAGGCCAGGTTTAGCTACAGTTAAAGCTTCTGTACCCTTGGTCCAAGACCGTTTACGTTGGATATTCTCATAGAGTATCCAACTTTCATCTCCAGTGACAAGTCTCTTTAAAAAAGGTTGGCTATTATGTCGCCGGAGAAGAAGATCGCATGTTAAAATACACTGAAGTTTATTTGAGTGAGTCAGTTCATGAGGAAGCCACACATCTAAACGATTGATGTAGCCCAATTTTGTCAGATGATTATGGATGGATGTTCGTGGAATTTCTAACTTATAAGCTATTTCGCGAACAGTATATTGCGGGTTTTATTCAACCATGACTATGATTAGATCTGTGTTCATTTGCGAAAGTAACTTATGGGACAACCTAATATATTCAAACCTAAAGATCCATGTATATCTTAAAGTTAAGAAATATTTTTCAAATGATGAACTAAATACAACTTTTTTAAGGATTAGAATTTTTTATCATCACTGAATGAAGTGTGTTCATATTTATATTAATATTGTAAATAAAAGTATTTTTTATGAATTTTCCATTGGAATAGACGTTGCATATGAAAATAGAGTTTCATGAAGTCCACAAAAGTCATGTTGAAATGTTATACCACACTTATTCTAGGACCATGTTAATCGAGGAATTCCTGTATACCGCAACCGTCTGACTAACTCGGAGAGAAGGTCGGTTTGGGTCTCTCCTAGAAAATTGGATGTGACAAGTTAGTCATTCGTTGGATACAGGAAGTGATGCGGAAGTAAATTGTCGGGTGGGAGCAGGAGGGAGGGTCACAAAGGATCTCCGAGTCGCCGTCGGGTATTTTAAGAATCGCGAACAACCTCAAACCGACATACTCCCTATTGATGACACCTCGCTCCGATAACATGTCCTATTTCGGATCTCGGGTGTATTGACGTAAAAAATAGTGAATTAGGGTAGATACGGCAGCGACTTTCATACATACACCCATTCTAATATGCGGTTTTGGAATATGTCTTTTTCAAATAATATTTTTATGAAATTCGTCGTCATAATATTTTTATGAAAATCGTGTGTCGGTTGCATATATCTCACATATTAACTGCGGGAAGTATGTTAATATGATCTTTGGTCGGCATATTTTACTAATCAGTTAAAATGTTATTCCTCGATTTTTTTAAACATTATTTGGCTCTTGAAGATTTAAGAGAATTTATTGATTACCCGCGTCAGGAGATACGCAAAGTTCCCTCATAGTCGATGTTTTAAAAGACATCGCTAGTACACAATTAATATCAATTTGAATTTGAAAAACACCGTTACACCAATATCTTTAGTTCAGATTGAAACACTAAGTTTTGTATTTTTATTAATATTAATAAAAAAAAACTGATTAAACTTGCTTGAAGAACTCTTCGATGAAGAAAAAGTGACATCAAATTCAAATCCAACATTAAAAATATCACGTTCAATGATAGTTAAGTAAGTCTCAATCGTATATAATAATAATTTTCCATCTAAATAACGTGATTTTACAATTTGACTTTTATCGTTTAAAAAGAAACCCAAGGGGTATGGGAACAAAATTAAGACGGTTTTGGAAATTTTTATTTTGGTACGGTCACCCTTGTCTCATTATTATACCTTTTACAAATGGTTATCTTTATCCTTGGTCTTCTTGTTTAATACAGTTGTCGCTACAGTCGTCAATAGTCTATAGACAAATCAAAATAGACTTGATACTCCGTATTTTTTTGAGTTTTGAAAAATGTATATTGTATTATATGTTATGACACGGATGCGCGATGCACGTGCTTCTTTGTGAAGGTTTATTGGTGTTAACTAGGCGCATCTTCATCTCACACAAAGTAGAACGGGCAATAGACGAAGCGTTTACTTAACAGCCGAACAATGGAGGCAACTGCATTTCTGCATAGCTGCATTGCATCATCTCGGACTGATCTTCATTTTACGATAAACATCTTATTAAAGAACGAGATCAGAGATTTCAAAAACCATTGACACTAAGCGTACTACATCAAAACAACCCAATTCATAATCAATTTTATAGAAGAATCTCTAAAAATGGAGTGAATGCTTGAAAAAAACATTTTTACTCTAAAGCCCTATATTTTATTCAACAATGAAAATATAAGGAAACGCGATATAAGAAGATGTCTCATAGATGTGAAACTTGCGTGACTTTTGTTATTGAAGCATACAATAATTGTTAAGCCGTAATAATCATCTTTGAATACAAATGGTACAGTCAATAAGAAGCATATCATTCTAGAGTAATTTTATATGGATTCTCTTTGATTAGTCTATTATTAGAAAGAGTCATAATTTATTATTCTAATATAAATACACGATGATTCAATCCTTTATACGATGAGTTCATCATATGGTTTCAAAGTGGCCTGCATATGCATAATAAATAAAGGCCAATTTATAAATATTTCGATTAAATTTTAATTTTTAAGCGCAAGGGGATGTATAGAAGTAATTTAATATCTACATATGTATAAAAAAAAATTGAGCCCAATTCATTTTAAGGGGGGCAAACCCTTTACAACGTTCAAAAAATCGTTTTTTTTAAATTATATATTTCGAAAGTATAACATATTGAGAGTATTGTATAAAAGAAAAAAAATCGGAATATGAAATATTTACGAAGTTATTGGAACTCCATTTCTTGGAAGAGTTGTCCAGGGATGAATTACTTCAAAAATGCTTGGGTGGCCATACCCAAAGTGTTAATTGATGTTTTAACTCAACGGTTTGGCGATTGGCTTCAAAGTGCCTGCAATCTGGTGTAAAAATAATTGTTAATTGATCTGCCTAAAATTTTGGGATGTTTCCCACTTATTCCCACTATTATATAGTTAAAAAAGCTAAAGTTTTAAGGTTTTCGTGTAAATAAATGATTTTTTTGGGGTAAAAATTATCAAGAAAATGGTAAAAAATATGAAAGTTTAACTAAAAATCGTACTAAATTATTAATGTAATACTTTTTAAAATTTTTATAGCTTAGTTAACTGCAAACAAATAGTAAAAATAAATAAAAAAAATAAAAAACAGGAAACCTTCGACAAGTGGCGAGCCGTTTGATATCACGAGAAATGGCGCCTAATGGAATACCTTATAACTCCGCCATTTTAGTTTTTATTTTAATAAAAATAAAATAATATAGTGCTTTAAGGTTGTAGTAAAATAATGTCAAAAATTTAAATTGATACGATTATTTTATCACCATTAAAAAAAATCATGAAAAACGACTCATTTTCAAGCGTCTAAAGGGATTGCCTCCCTTAATATCAAGTATATATTGAGGCGTATAAGCGAATTAAACAGCTAAATTGTGATTTTTAAAGTTTAAAAGAAAATTAAGGAACTCTAGCTCTCATCTGGTTATTACATTTTATAGCTTAATATTTTATGATTGCTTGTCCTGTGTATTGTATATTGAACGTTGGATATAAACAAAAAATGGATTGAAATAGTAAAGATCAAATCGAAGCGAAAAATCAAAAATTAAATTCATTTTGTAGGGGATTAAGTCAATAAACGAAAAGTGGGAGAAGGAATATTTGATAAATACACTTCGACATATTATATAAAAATGTTTATATAATGCCAGCTATGCATCATATGAAGAATTGCGGTCTTAAATCCATAGGTTTAGGCCAATTAAATTAGTAGACTCGGGGGGAGGGGTATAAATTTGGGACGCGGCAATGAAGTTTTCTTTGTTCTAAATGTTTTATTTTTTTCCCATCGGTCAATAGAGAATATCCACACGGGGTGTAATAATATTTTTACGTCGCAAGTTAAAGACGCGTCTTCGCCGGAGGCGTCGTTACCGAAAGCGCGGCATCCCTCGGGAAATCATATTTCCCCGCGGGACTTTCTATAACTTTTTCGAAGCGTTGCTATTTTTCTTCGACGCTCAAAGAGGCGAGGGGACGAAAAAAGGGTTAAAAAATAGCTCGAAACGTGTTCTCCCGCTAGTCAACCTAGAGTGCCTCAGAAAATTGAAGAAATTTTCAACGCTGATATTACGAAATATTCTCCTCGTATTTTAAGCCTATTCTTATTTCAAATTGCTTCAGTTATATGGAACAGTATTTTTTATCTTATAATTATCAATTTTGCATGAAAATATATACATATATTAATATATCAGGAATTAAAGCTCATATGTGGCCTTTTATGGATGTTAATTTTTTTTATGCCCATATCCATATCCGTCATTGGATATAGGCAATATCCATAGTAACCCTATCTAGTGAAATGATCTTTCATGTGGTGGTGTTTAAATTGGCTACCACGTGTGGTTAAGTTAAAATATAATTATTTAGATAGAAATTTTATATTGTAGAGAACCTTCGAGTAAATAGCAAATTTAAAAAATATATTTTAATTATGGTTGCAACGGTCACTCATAGGCAACCATTTATCTTTTTTACGTATCAATCGCCTCAGTATTTACTTTTTTAGTTTTAAGAAATTAGGCTAAGTCTGAAATTAATCGATTGATCGAATACGTTAATATTTCTGATCTTTTTTCCGAATTTTTTTCTCCACAAACTAGATTTAAACCCGAACTTTTATAATAAAAACCAGAACGACTCATTTTATAATACTGATTAAATTCACCACCCAATTCCACCATAAGTAATTTTGTAAATTTTAAAGATAAATATAAGTCACTCGAAGTTTTGTGATAACATCACATCAGCTTTAGCCCAAATATAATTAATAATTCATCCGCCCAACACAAAATATATATTGTTCGGAAATCTAGGCCGATGTTTGGAGTTAAAAGGGTATCCAATTTGTAAACTGCTTCGTTATATTGTCTGCAATTAAATTGTGGCCTAACAGTTACTACAATAACTTAATAACGAAAAGGAGGTCGTCGATGATTTGCCAAAATATCGTATTTGGCATCTACGCCTCAGGATATACGATCGTGTAACTAAATTAAAAACTCAACTAAAATTATGCTTACCGGTTCGAACGCATTCTTCTGTCAGGCAAATATTTTTTCTGCTATCTGGAAAAAGAAAAAAATATACATTTATCATTCATTCAAAAATTTGTTGGCGTAGGAGACATAACAGCCAGAGGCAACGAGTAAAATAGACTACCAATTAGAATATATGTTTTATCATAAACAACAACAAACCCAAATAATTAGATTCTATTTACAATATTTATAATTGGAACATGAGCTCCATTGTGAAATAGGCGCACTGTCATCGACCTTCTTAGAGTGTAGACAAATACAAAATTATAACATTTGCCAACTCCAGAATGACCGTGGTCTATTCCCGCAAACTCAATAATTACAGTTTGCTAAGGGTGGATTGTGTCGAAAACTTAAGAGTATCGTTTAATATCAAGTTAAATGTTAGACTACATAGGAAAACCGAATGAGCGAAAGCATGGAAATGCAGAATATTAGGTATAGCCAAAGATTAAAGCCTTTTTTTAAAAAAACGATGCCAATACGAAAAAAATACAGACTAAATCAGAAATCAAGCCGATAATCGTTCTGATGAAAATAATCAATGGCCAAAGACGTAAAAAATGAGTAACCGATGAAAAAATATTTTTTTATCAAATAATAATACGAAAGCATTAATTTAATGTATTCCTTTTACGAAAATTAGCTTAAAATTATTTCATTCAATGATCATTAATTTTAGCTTTAAGTCGAAGCCCAGTGTTACCAATGCGCAAATCTGTACAATACAGACGCTTTTTTATACTTCTATTTGAATAGTTAGCTTAAAAAAAATACACCATTAATCAATGAATTTAAGGATGGAATAAAATTAAAGATCCAAGATAGTCAGACTGACATTTCAGATGTCCAACGACGTTATCATAGCTTAAAAAAAATACTTTTGTACGTAAAAACTTAATTTCTCCACGCGAAAGTAATAGCGATATAATCACTATATATGGCGATAAATTAACTTATTTCGATAGTTATTCTTGGACGAAAGGAACTCGTATAAGAAAATAAAAAGGCTTGATGTATTTTGAATGCTTTGAAATGATAAACGGAGATCACTAGTCAAAGAAAAAATATTAAGTTGTTCCATAAGTTTCTTTCGCAAATGAACACAGATCTAATCATAGTCATGGTTGAAGAAAACCCGCGGTATACTTTTCGCGAAATAGCCAACAAGTTTGAAATTCCACGAACATCCGTCCATAATCATCTGACAAAATTGGGCTACATCAATCGTTCAGATGTGTGGCTTCCTCATGAACTGACTGACTCAAATAAACTTCAGCGTATTTCAACATGCGATCTTCTTCTCCAACGACATAATAGCCAACCTTTTTTGAAGAGACTTGTCACTGGAGATGAAAGTTGGATACTCTATGAGAATATCCAACGTAAACGGTCTTGGACCAAGGGTACATAAGCTTTAACTGTAGCTAAACCTGGCCTACATTAAAAAAAAGTTTTGCTATGCATTTGATTGGACTGGAAGGGGGTAGTTTATTATGAGCTACTTCAGCGAGGTGAAACGATCAATTCAACAAAATATTGTTTCCAACTAGACAATCTAAAGGATGCAATTGCCAGAAAACGGCCAGAATTAGCGAACAGACGAGACGTTGTTTTTAACGATAACGCCAGGCCTCATGTGTCTTTGCTCGTCAGAAATAAATTATTATCATTTGACTGGGATGTTTTACCTCATCCTCCATATATAATAATTCAAAAAATGCTATAAAAATGTACCTTGATCAATATTTTGCCAATAAACCTGGAAAATTTTGGCAAGAAGGCATTATGAAGCACCCGGAGAGATGGAGAAAGGTAATAGAACAGAATGGACCATATATTATTCAATAAATATTGATGTAATACAAATTATTGTTTATTTTTTTCTTAATATGAAAACGAAAGAAACTTGCCCTAATAATTCGAATTGATTAAAATTAGAGCCGGTAAAATCAAACCATGATGAAACAATCAAAGAAACTGTGCTTTTATGAACAGCTTTATACTATCTCTATCATTTCTAGATCAACAATAAATTGTACATTAAATAGAGCACATCTTACGACAAATTGTTGCAGGAGACGAGAAATGGATCTTGCACAATAATAAAACTAACAATGGCTCTCCCCAGGGCAAATACCTGTTGCAACATCTCGACCTGTATTCTTATCAAGAATATCCTTAGATCTCTTTGATATTATTTAAAATTAGATCAAACGAAAGAAGAACTTGTGAAAGAAATTCATTGAACAAATCAAAAAGTAGTTCATTGAACATCTCATATTATTCTCAAAAAAAAAAAATTAAAAAAACCTTATTCTAATTTAAACTCTAAGATCTTCCACACCTAGGAAAACCTTGATAATTTAAATATTTTTATAGAAATATCCGTGAGGACGTAAACGTAAATAAGAGGTGCGGCCGATGATCACATTTTTAAAATGTTGTTCATGTTAAAATGGTTCATAATATTCTCATAAAAATTGATAAAAGCCACCTAAAATATCCGATATTGAATTGATATTGCATTCTTACGCTAGTCTTGCCACTCAATTCAGTGGTGATATTTAAAATAAATTCAAATTGAATTTTAACTTATTCCCTTTTCATGGACACTCGAAGGAAAAAAATATTTTTAGAAACATTCATTTTGCGCAATTCGGAGTATACTAGTACAATCAAAATATTAGTTATCATATCGAAATGACCTCTTTAATGTCGTCGCATTCATCTGATAAAATACTCTTTGGTGTTGAAAGTGGTCATTCAATGCGCATTAGGGGTGGTTGGCGTAGCCAGAAACTTTGATCAAATCAATATATGTAAGTTCTTTCAATATCATGCAATTTAAACCTTTTTAAATTCATTTTTAATACTGAATAAAAATATCCATGAATTTTGTATTTTATAAATTAAAAATGATGCTAAATATATTTGGGAATTAATATGACTACCGTGTCATCAAAGGTCGCTTTGTTCGTCCCTATTTTTGTCAGTCGCTGTTTGTTATCGCCTACTGTGAATTTAAAGATTGAAAAAAAAATCAAATTAGACGGAATAGTAATGCGATTGCGAATGGAATAATGCGCAGAAACGTAATTGTCTAATCAAATTAAAAGCGACGAGCAATATTGCAAAATGGGCAAATTGATAAGGCGTTACAATAAAAGGACGACGATATGTGGCGCTACTTTTTGAGCGACATCGCCGCTCTAGATTGCTTTCTCAACCTCGTTATCTTCCACAACATTACTTCGTGGATTACATCTGCCCGGTTAGATTCAATAAAATTTTCGCAACGAGCTGCCCTTAAATCGGATATTTCGGAGATAAAGGAATAAAGCTGCGTTTCCGCTTATCTTCGAAGCGACGACTCGTATATCTCCTTTTTTTTATTTGGCAAAAGATTTCAAATTTGCTTTACATTCAGGGCGTCTCTTTACGTCGATAACGCTGGAAATTTAATTTCAATAATAAGGATTCGATAAATTTGCACGAATTTTGCATGATTGTCGTATGTACTTTGCATGGAATCGAAAAGCGAACAATTTTTGAAATAAGATTTGATTTTATCGCTAATGATAAAATATTCAAAATACAAATGGCATAATGGACTAGTTTTCGAACTCTTATTAGAGAGTTTTGTGTTAAAATTTAGATTATGGAAAAAAATCACCATACCACCAAATGTATTGATCAATCGATCTGATTAAATCTAATTTATAAACGTATAAAATAAAATGACCGCTTGCGGCTTGATGCATTTCCAGAGATTTGAAACAAGCATTTTGTGAAAAGAATTCTGACCTCAACGGGATCAAGCCTCAGGCGTCGAAACCATGAAGTCTAATCATGCAAAGTCATGGACGTGTACGGCGAAGCGTTAATCATATATTTCGTTCTTCGTCGTTGTCTTCTTCGGTCGGGTATTTTTGCATATGTAGCGTGGGCGATTTATCATCTCCGCATAGTAGCGGCATCTTCCATTTCTCTTCAGGTGTAATATGCTATTTTAGCAGCGCCACCTCTTGTGGCCCTGCGGAGACATTGCACCTGCTTACCGACCGATCGCTTCTTGCGTGTGCATCGTTACCGGCTGGGTAGTGACGCGCAGGAAGCGGGAGTCGGGAGAGTCGTCGGTTGGCCTTGGCTGCGGGAGGTTGTCCCTCCTGCAGCCAGACCTCTCTCTCTCTACCTGTAGTGCGGAATAAATAGTTATCTTGTGAAGAGAGTCTTTCCTTTCGACGCCCTTCGTATTCCCATCCATTCGTCCAGTACATCACAGCCCGATAGCAGAACGGACCCGTGCGGTAGCGCGGCCATCCCGACGAGCACGTGAAGGCGGGGAGCCGCCCGAGGATTCTGCCCCGAGAGCGCCCCCGCCTCAAACGTTACACATACAAATTTCGTCAAACCGTCTTTGATTCAAAACTGAGTGATAGTAGACCCATTAGAAGACTTTGAGCGTTGACAATTAGAAGGGCGCAGCTCAGGATAGATGTAAATGGCAGAATGCGTTGTCTATCCTGTCTCTACCCTAGACACCCTGTTATGTGCGTCATTTTTTTTTCTTCTAATAATTTAGAACATAATGAAATATTATTATAAAAATTGTCCAAAAAAAAAAACATGATGACGTTTGGTGGAGAAATGGATTCATCAATCTTATAAAACCGTCATCGATTTTAATTCCCCCAGATTTATTATCAAATAGCCATCCTATATAGATCTCTAAATTATGAATGAATGAAATGTTCGCGAAGATGGTATGCATATACTTATCTGACGCAATAAGCAAATATTATCGGCTGACGCATGACAGAATTTGACGGCTGTGTGCGTCATAGTGTTAAGAAGAAGATGTTCAAATTTGAAATCGATGATGTTTATATTAGGCAATTTACTTCTTTAACCGTTCCTTGACCATGATGTATATAATCACTACAACTCGACTTTGATCAATTTAATGGATCGTATTACGGAATCGTTTAAAGCTTATTGGAGAAATAAATGGAATGGTTGTTTGGACACCACATAAATGATTCACAATCAATAAACAGCAGCGGATGAAGACATGCAATTCCTTTTCATTATGATATATCTAAACGTTAATCGATTTTCTCATTATTTTGCAATTATGGATAAATTTGAAAGTAATAAATAGTAGCAGTATCGAAAAGATAAACCAATCCCTAATCCCGGCTTAACCCTGAAATATATTTTTACTTTGCGAGATGTATTATACAAGGAAACATCCAATTTAAATAAGTCAAATCAAATAAAACAGTTATGGCAGAATTATATTACAATCAATTAAAAAGGCTTCGTTTGAAACTTATTGAATATTTTCCAAGTGTGATCAATAGACAAAGAGTCATATTTCATCATGTTAATGCATGTCCTCGGTATTCACCCAAGATAAACGACATTAAAATTGTTTTATATAAAAGATGGAAGGCAGTTATTTAAACAATCTCTGTATGCTGAAAAATTTCCCGTTGAATGATACACGCTTGAAATTATTTGGTATTATGTGCGAATATATTCATTTTCCACAGTTGAAAAATATTAATATAAATTGATCTGTTTGAAGAAATTTCCTTCTTCGTGATGTTTATGTTTTCTTCGTTTTAATCGCAGCGTCTACACTAACCCGGGCGCATTGTTAAAGATTTATATCACGAAATTGAATTAACGTTGTTTGCGAAGTATTAGCGTTATAAAGTGGATCGTAAAAATACAAAAGTCATTATTTTTCGGTTAATTTTTCGTAAAAATCACTTTACGACCCCGCAACGTCGGTGGAAGGGTCGCAATATCCATTAAGCGGAGGTATATTTTCGGAAGGAAAATAAATGTTTATTTTTTTCTGTCTTTATATCGATAATAAAATGGGACGAAGTGGTCTGTAAAGGGGGTCATTGTGTCAAATTATATATATGATAAGAGCTTTTTTCGTCAATATATCTATCGTGAAGCCACATCCACTTTTATGTCGGTCAACTGTCATTTTTGACGAGGAAGCATAATTTGTTAATAAACTATTAGAATTTTTAAACGACTAATTGTAAATAGACAGTCGATTAAATGATGAAATATTTTCATTAATAAACATTTAAGTGTGTCTAAAATAATAGTTTGTTAAAGCAAAAATCGATAAAAACATCTCAGTACTGTAATACTAGCAATCACCAAATAATACGGTTTCGTTCTTAATACAAATTCAATACTTCAAGTATTGTATTAAATAATCATTGCAATGGATTTTTAATAGGGTCAATGATGAGTATATCGACTTTGGAATGTATTAACTTCATGACTTCATCCGCCAAAGAAATAAGATAGTAAATGTAAACTGAAAAAAATATAGTCAAAGATAGTTTAGCGCATAAATCTATTTGATACAATTAAAAACAGAATAGATGCAATAGTAGAACTACAGGAGGAGAAGACCAACGATTTAAATTATTTTTTAAAATCATCAATTCGGGTTTTGGTGTACGATTAAATGCATAAATCACAAATATAAATGAAAATCTTCTAGAGAAGAAGATTTTCTTGGACGTGTCCCAAAGCTTTTGATAAAGTATGAGGCCAAGGGTTGGAGCACAATTGAAATACATTAGTACCATACAATTGCTATCAGCTCTTGAAGTCATACTTAATAGGTAGGTTTTCAAAACGAATGGAAATTAAAGCTAAAGTACTAAAGGACATTGTGCTTGCTCCAATCTTATATACATTCTATAAACTAGTGACATACCGCAAAATGAGAATAACGCAATTGCTACATATGTTGATGACATAGATATATTACACTTGAAACAAGAATTAATTAAAAGTTAAGCAGAAAATTTAATAAATGTGTTGTTATTATAATATAGTTTTTTGGTGAAAGCTAATCAATTTTCAAGTTTTCAATAACTCATTAATGATTATCTTCCAAGTATTTTTTCAATCATATTTCATTAATGTAAGTCATTAATTATAAAACATTCTTTATATAGCTTTTTTCCATTTAATGAAGTTCAAAAATTACAACATTTAGCGATTAGATTATGCGTCGTTCAGGGTAATGACTATTGGTGGAAAAAATCTATTTAAAATACATTACTGACTTTGAAGTTCTTCCACAATTGTTATAAACTTTAACAACACATGTTAAGCAAATTTAATTAGTGTTTGTATTTAAAAGAGACAGAAACGAATGGTTTTACATTTGAATTTAATTAAAACCCTAATGTGTTTTAATCAATTAAGAAAATGGTAGAATTCCTTATAGACAGAAACCGCCGGGCTAAATGTTTCGATTTTTCGAGTGACAGAAATTCATAATTGAATTTAAACGCATTTTTTATTTATTTGCAAGCAAACCCCTACCGGTTATTGTTTGTGAACATTTGAACATGAATAAAATGTTTATATATTATTCCATAAATTGTTTCAATGGTACTGACAGCATCGCAAAACGTAATAATGGCAAAGCGAAGCAAGACAATTTGAAAACGTTCAAATAGAAATAAATTCGAAACAAGACATTTTGTCAAGTCATTTTGAATGAAAAAATTCATGAAACCAATCATAAATGCTTGAAATGGAAATTCATCAACTTGAGCAATGAATGATCATGAATAAATGAGGACTTGCACAGATCGTGATTTAAGTCAGTGTCCCTATGTAGAGCAAACTGGAAGGTTTTAGTTATTAGTCGTTAATGCAGCCTCTTTGATAGCCTTTTCAACCAATAAAATGAATTTATTATCATATCAGTTTTGTCACAGTCGATGAAGACAGTTTATAAGCTTTGATATTCAATCATGAAAATATTTTAAGCACATCCATCTTACGTAAGACTGTAAATTCTCAGACACCTTGTCGAATATATTTTTCAAGCGAGCGTGATTTTTAACATCCAAAACGGGTTTTATGTTAATCGGTCGAAAATGTCGACATATCAACGAATTCCGATTCGAAGTTAAAGAAGTTATGTAAAAATTAAAATCGGTTATAAAACTTAAATAAACTTGATGTAAAATAACAAATAAAAAAACACTTTTGTTACGCAACAACGCTAAATAAACGCCGTTTGCGATTTTTTCGGCGTTATTACGAGGCTGACTTTCATTTCAAAATGTATAAAGGTTTCAAACATAGTAGAATATTTTGGCTCACCGATTGTTTTGTAGGTTTATCAAAAGAACAGTACGCTTTGGAATTATACGGCGATAAGCCGTTGGCACAATAAAATGTAAGGAAGTACATTTGGGCACATTACAGAATCCTTTTGTCGTTTCCTATATTAAACGGGCTATTTGTTCTGTTTCAATTTTATTGTAATTTTATGTATCCGAACATTTTATTAAAATTATATGATAAGCGTGGGCAAGGAGATCGTCCCTCGAATAAATTAATCTGCAAGTATTTAATAACTTTTGAATAATTCGTCATCAAAGGCTTTATACTATAAACTTCTTAGAAGAATCAATATTTGATACGTCCTATATTACTGTTTTTCTCTGAGCGAGAAATCTTGCCCTTCAAGATTTCAGCAATACTTAACTGAGAATTCATCCTATACAAACGTATTTGATGGACGTTTCCAGTTATTTGATACTAAGGCCATTTATTTGCAAATATGTTCTTAAAAGGCACACGAAGATTCCATATAGGGGTTCAAATGAAGACTATTCCCAAATGAACCAATGATTGATGTTCATCCTTTTTACAATCACAATCATAGATTGATAGCAAGAAACACAAAACTGCATGCAAATCTCGCATATGGGAAAAACGAGTACCCTTATGTACCTCAACATAAAGGATAATTAAACAAGTAGTCAAAATTCTTATTATAAATAGAGACAATATAAATAATCTTCATCATGCAAATAAATTTAGGAGATCTGAAATATTATATTTCCAACAAATCATCTCGATCCACATATATGCTGAGGCGATTAATAAAGTCGTACAGGGTTGTCTCTCTTTACAAATAATGATAATTTCACTACTCACTCATAAATCCTTAATGTTTTCATTACAAAAGAGATACTTAAACACATAATGGCAGCTTAAATGAAGTCTCTGCCATTTTATAATACAAGGTTAAATATCGGAGTTTTTGAGAGTAGATTGTCGATTGAAGATTAAAATTTGGCGGGTGAAGCTGTTTAAAATAACAATCTCAATGGAAATAGTTTTGGCTATTATTTATGAAAAATTGGACGTGTCTAGAATCTTTACAAAAGTTAGGAAACATTTTTCCCAACGTTCGGTGACGGGAGATGAATATTAAACTATTGCATAGATGTTGAGTGCAGAGTGGATTCCATGCAGGGAAACACAGAGCTTTTTTAAGCTTTGAAAATCTGCTGAAAAATTCATGGCAAATGATTTTTGGATTAATAAAGGACTTTTTCAACTAGAATACATGCCATAAAAGATTAACATTATACAATTAATTTATATTTGATTGTTTAGAAGGCTTGAAGACATTGAAAATATATTAAAATGATTTATTTAGGTTATTAATTCTTTAAATCTTCCAAATTTGTCAGTATGCTAATAATTATTTTCTCAATCTGGATTTGAACCCAAATCTTCAGGATTTTATCTACTTAGCAAATTAAACCGAATGACCATATTATTTATAAATAAGTTTTATAGCAATGAATTTCACCTCTTATCAAATCACTATGTTCGGAAGAAACAATTTTATAAAAATTGTATGGCAGATTTAAAAGAACACTATACATTTGTATTAAAAGCAAAATAGACGTAAAAAATAATAAAGTTAAGTAACTTGGGATTAATACAAAATGCTAATTGTTTGATGGAAAATATTTTCCGCTTTGACGCAAAATGCTTTTGTGAGGAAAAATGCTTTTTAATTAAAAACCATATTTTTATGCAAAATTTAAGCAAATTCTTTTATCCGTAACGTGGTCAAAAGCTAAATCGTACTGTGTATAATATACATATTTGAAAACAATTAAAAGGTTTCAATTTGTATGCAAAAAATATAGATTTTTCAGAACGACAATTAATCAATCTATTCTTCTCCCTTTTAATTCCAAGCAATAGCAATACTTATGACTTAATGACATATTAGAACGCCTGGAAATCCTGTTTTTGTATCTGGATTTAAAAAAATTATAAAATGACCTCGAAAGAGTTGACCCAAATGAATATTCATACCTGGAATTGATTTCCGAAATATCCTGAAAATATACAAATTTGAAAGGAAATATTTACAAATAAAAATGTGAATGACAATAAAATGCAAATTTAAATTTCACCGTATCTGAAAGTCTGAAAATTTCAATTTTTTTTATTTTTAAATCAAAGCCAAACCTTTTTTGCATATGTGATTTAGTAAGTAAATTCAATTAAAGCATATCTGTCATTTCCTCTATATTCAATGCAGTTTTATTGTAAATTTATTCATTGCAGCACAGTCAAATATACCATGTCTGGTATTATTTTTTATTGCCATAACCATTTTATGTCCATAACTTGATTATATTACATTATTACTTTTTTCAGAATTTGGCACTAAGGTGCATAGAAAGAAAAAAAGTGTTAAAGATTGAAAAATATTGTATGCAAAAATCGAGTATTATTCGACTTTTGTAAGAGCATTAATTGGAATTTCTTAAGGTTCATCTCAGAAGATTTCAATTTCTTATTGAATACTCTTAATTGAATTTAAGTGGTTGTGAATATTTTATTATTGCTATTATTAGGATAAAAAAAAGTCTCCAACAAACGCTCAATTGCCTGAAATTTAATCTCATCTTTGTTCTTAATTTTCAAAGTATTTTTTGCTCGTTACGTTTGTTATAAATTATAATATTTGTTATGAAAATCACCCCACAGTGTCCTTGTTTTATTTTACTGCTGGTGGCAAATCGCTTGATAAATCTGTCGATATTTTATTACGACTCTTAGATTTCTTCTAAAAGTTTCGCAAATCCACCCTCGTGGGCTTTACATCGAGTATTTTTTGTAGATGTTACCTTCAGGGTAATCCATCAGATGAACAGATAGACTTCCGTCGACAGCCAGTCGGCTGAAAGTACTCGGACGGACGAGAGATTTACCCACATTCTTCATCTCGATTTATTTTAAAAGCCTCTAAGGTAGAGCATTTCCACCCAAAGGGTATTTCCAATTTCGATCAAGTATGTAAGTTTTATTTATCTCATCATCAGCTTCATCCATATAAAAGTGAGGAACACATATTTTTTCTCGCAATAAATCTACGAAATATTTCTGTCAACATAAAAGCTTTTCGTCAAATCTCTGAGGGAGCGCCAGAGTTCGCAGCTTTCATAATAATGACTTCCGCAGTAGTGGCCGGGAATACAAAGGACCGCTCTACAAACAAACTCACAGTTCCTGGGGCTTTCGTATAATTCTCTTCTCAAATATATTTTTCATGTTGACTCTCTAGCTTCATATGCGGACCCGAGCAATGCAAGGATGGAAGAACATTTATAAATTATGCTTAAAAAAATATTAAAGCCGAAACGATATCCCGAAACCAAAAGTGAGGGAATCTATTCATGGACATTTTTTCTCATCATTCGCTGGAATTCTGGAACGCCGGAAATTAGTGTTCCGCTTTCATTTATTGACATCTTTATTTCCTCCATTTAATACCGTATAACACTGAAAACGACCAATTTACACAGAGGCGATTCCTTTTCCCCCTTTTCTTCTGGAATACGAATTAATATCCTGGGAGAAGCGTTCCTGAACGTGTCCGGATGCCTTAATTTTTTTATGAGTTCAACATAAACATTTTCAAAATGAACACATCTTAAATATATAAAATGTTACTTCATGACTTTTATGACCTTAAAAACATTTTATCACAATCGATATACAGTTAGTTAAAGCGCATTATGCGGGAATTTATTTTGCATAAATATGGTAACCGTTTTAAAAGAACATATGCACTAAAAGACATACCAAAATGATGCATCGAAATAATTGTGAAAATGTATTATAATATAGAGGGAATTTTTTTGAAAATACGCAAGCGACCTTACATAAACAAAAGACGGAATTGGCGTGCAAAACTGCCAGATATCTCATTTTCTTCTGTATGAGAATATTTGACCGGACCGAGACCGAGAGCGAGATCGAACCGTTACCGGCACCATAGTGTGGATCAGGCCTAAAGGTCAGTTTAAGGGGCATACTTTGCATAAGAGTGATGAAACTCAAAAACTACGTCACTCCAGTTGCGTTTAAAAAAAGCAATACACGAGGCATTCAAACGGCACCAGTCAAGATTGTAAACAAAATTCCCAAGGATGATAAGAGCCGAATATCAATTTTTTTAAGTGATTGAAGGCCAATAGTTTGGTTAAAAGATAAGCCGATAGGTTAGAAAATATTCTGAAGTATTAATTAAAAGAAAGACAAAAAGTCGTAAATGACTGACAAATAAATCCGTCAACAATTCAGAATAGGGATTAAATAATTTTTTTAAACCATATCTGGATAGTCCTTACACTGATAGTATGTTCACCGTGTAAAATATTAGTTTTTATCGCTGCAGATTTGGTAGATTCGCCATATGAAAATAAAAAAATGCATCTAATATACGTCTGATGTTTACGAAAGTTGATGACAGACTGATTATATTAGTCAAGCGATGACAAATTTCAACAGGTTCGAAATCTAATATGAAATTGTGTTTTATATCTACTATTTAAAAAGTCTCAACCTAATATTTTGATATAATTTGATCAAAATTATAATTTTTAAAGGATAACTGCATAATTCGTATAATCAAAACTATAACGAATTATAATAATATTACAATATTACATCCACCCGAGTTTTTCAACATCAAAACCTCTGAGAGCATCGTCATAGATGTAACTATATAACATCGACAAAAAAGACGACTATGATTAAAACAACTCATAGAAGTTAACTTGAATCAACAGTGCTTAAAGTTTTGCACCATAGCTCATGCAAAAAAGAAAACTATGTAGATTTTAAACCAACAAGAAACTTGAACCGATATGAATTCTTCTCTGATTGTTGAATCATTTTATTTGTATCAACGCATTTTTATGCTAATAGCAAGATTGAAATATAAATTAATGATAGCCCTGACACGACATTATATCGATATAATATAAATTAACAAATTTGTGCTGAAGATTTAAGCGGTATTTTTTTCTGCGTCAGCCCTGGAAAACGAAGGTTGAAAGAGTACTTAAATATGAGCAATTTCCAGTCAACGAGTAACGTTAAAAAATTGTCTAATGAGATGGAGGCTGTTCTAAACGAGGCACAACAAATATTTTGCGAGCTAAAAAATATGGCAGTGGTTTATTGTGGTAGCAAATAAAAACGAAGATGATAACGATCGTTCATTTACGCACCGTGCATTTTTCATTCGAGCAAAACCCACACAAGCCAATCTTAAATGTCGATACAATTTGATTTTCAGAGGAGCATTGTGAGTATCCGACAACAATTTTAGATTACTAAGAGGATTTATATCGCATTTAATGATATATTTGCTGAATCACAATGCTTCGTTACAAATGAAAATTAATTGGCAAACACGCTTAATTTGTTCGTAGTGTTTTGAATAATATCTATATAATATGTAATTAGAATTGAGTGGGTTTATATTTTGAATCGTAAAGGAAGGAATCGGTGTTATATTATTCTACAATTGTTCTTGGAAACAAATACGCTCTCAGAATCCGCACAGA
Source organism: Stenopsyche tienmushanensis (assembly GCA_008973525.1). Classification (NCBI taxonomy): domain Eukaryota; kingdom Metazoa; phylum Arthropoda; class Insecta; order Trichoptera; family Stenopsychidae; genus Stenopsyche; species Stenopsyche tienmushanensis. Next base: position 65,784 of record WACJ01000345.1, read on the forward strand.
AATATCTCAATTATTGCGGATTCAGTGATTATTAACTTTCACGATTGATGATTTGGTTCTACCACTTTGGGTGCATATAGGATGACATTTTTCAGCAATTGCAGAGATGCTGCTATTTCTTATAAACATGTCAAGCTTTATTTGTATACTTTATTGTATCTTTTTCTTATTAATTTCATTACTTCGAAGATCTATCGGTGTCTGAATTTGTTGTTGAAGTGTTGAAAACCATCATTGATTTAACTCAATGTTACAACCACCTTTATTACCTCTTTTTTTATAAGTTACTTAACATTGTTTTCCCAAAATTGAATCAAATCTTCATTATTAACTTTCAGTTTAAGTTATTGAGCAAATTATGCAATAATATTGGATATTTCTTCCAATTCCTTTGCACTATTAATATTTAATTTAAAGCGCTTCTTCCATGTGTCGTTCGTGCCTAAAATCTATGCGTCCTTCTAAGATACCTTGAAAAGTGTCTTAATGTCTGATCTATCTCCATTTCTACATTTGCTTGAATAAAGATGATTCTTAAATAATGCACTTTGAATTTATTAATATCATTAAATTTCCTCTGGTGTTAGGAATATTTTACAAAAAACTGAAAGCAAGAGATTTTTGTATGATGTTTCTTTTCGTCGTAAGGGTGAATGGACGTAATTCAAGAAATGTATGTACTATGAATTACATTAGGCTTTATTGGTGTAAATCCTCAGTAAAGTAAAAAGTTACGAGCTAACGAAGGAAGTTCCGCCTTAAATGACAGCGTTGAAAATTTGATGAATACACTGAGTAAAATCTGAATTTCTCGTTCGACATGCGAGCTTACCTGTCGTAATAACGCAGGATGATTAACGAGACAAGCAAATTTGCAAGCTTAACAAGATAATTAACTTTGCCAAGTATATATCCACCGACTAAATTTTTAAAGGGGACTTTCGCATCTTATCTCTTGGACCGACCGGTCCCAACCTTAATTAAATTCTTCAGGCGTTGGGAATCGTTTCACTTTAGTGTCGTACGAAACACCTCAACGTTCCCGGATTTCTTCGAAAATACGAGGGGATTCTGAGAAATATTTACACATTCCCTATATTTTCGTTTGATCAAATTTTATTTTTTATTATTCAGCAATGAATACAAACCGTATTCAATTACCAGAGAGCCTTTTCCAATAAGAAATAAGCAATGTTTGCGTATACACTGTATTTTCATCGAATCATGCAGTATTGAACTAAATTAAATTAACCATAGCATTGAAGACCAGTTTTTCTATCATTTTTATATTTAAAATTCAACCTCGATTGTGCAAAACCTGCTTGAATATTCATACCAAACTCAATGAAAATCCTTCGCCCTATTTAATACTGGATGAAGCATGTTTTACGATTGTATGAAAATTAATTAAATATGAATCGTTCGAATATTGTTCCTTAAATTCGCAATAACAACACTAGTGATTATAACCCATTGTTTAATTTATGTTTGTAATAAAACTAACAATTGGGTTGAATACATAAGTTGTATCATACAATGTATTCAACAAATGACTTGTACAATATTTCATGAAAATTTCCAAATATCACTTTTTTCAGATTTTCCCGTTGAAAGTCTACATAAATTTACAAGTAATAGAATGATGTTGATAAATATATAAACTTAAGCTATTTTAATATGATAAATTGATTCTTGTGTTATGTTCCTACATTTTTACTTGATAAATTATTGTGGGACAAAATTAAATAAAACATATTCAGAGTATGCCAAATCAACTGTTATTAGCGTCACTTAAAATGTTGTTCAACAGAGCTATAACGAAGGTATGAAGCGCTTGTGGCAAGTATCTAACTTACGCCTTAAGTTTCAAGATTCTCAAAAAGAAGAAGGAAAAACTAACTAGATTTTGTAAGTTAAAACTAAAAAAAATAGCCAAGATAGCTTATAGATAAGTTATTTTCTGAGGGGTCTTTCATGATCGTACAGATCAAAATAGCCCCGAATACTCCACTTATTGCCGAAAATGCTGCAAAAATTCCTAAAAGTGAACGGAGTGGTCACAAGTTCTATGTGTGCATCTGGTCCGCTTTTCGGACCGCTGATATTACGAATTCAGCGGTCCGTCGCTTTAGACGTCACACTCTAACATGTCTACAGAATGATTACGAACTCTCATTACAAAACGAAGTTGTCCGAAGAAGATTGATCGGATGGGTTGTTTAAAATTTACAATATTGTTGTATTTATTTATTGCGGGTTTATTCCAGCTGAGTCGACTCAATTTTTAAGCGATAACGAAGAAAAATGGGATTAAACGACTCAGTATGTATTATAAAACGGGCACAGTCGATCAGTGTCGATTCATGTAAAGTAGAAGAATGATCAAGTAAAATAAAAACCATGTCACCAAAACTCAAACGTCTAAAATTCAATAAAGTTATTGTGAATCATTTCAATTATACTGATAACATCGAAACAAACAGCATAAAATATCATAAAATCTGCCAATTGCTCTTATAGTGTTAATAAATTCTATTATTTACATGCTTGAAAATGAATACACTCTCATAAATATTTACAAGGTACGAGATAATAAAGATTAGCGTCCAAACATTTTTTTTATATACAAAATAACTGTGTTTCTTATACAGTCTACCAATAATTTGGAACAGCGAGTGGTTATGAAAAGGCATAGACCTGCTTAAATCATAATTTTAATCGCAGTGATCGTCTAAAAACGCTATACATTTAAGCGAAATTGTGGAATTAATGTACAAATATGTCATTAAAAGCTGTTATTATGTTATTAGGTTCTTCAAGTCATTTCTCTTGGAAGGCTTATTTCAATATCAATATCTATTATATTTTCAAATTTAAATGAATTTGAATAAGAATTTTTCACAATGTTAAAGTATCATTTCACATATTTAATGGTGATGATCATCCATTGTTGTCTTTGGTATTTTTTTACATTGATATTTAATATTTCCATGTAATATTATTCTGGGAAACCTTAATAATTACTAATATTAATAAAATACAAGCTACCTTGATTGACTTTAAAGGATTCAAACAGACATTTTGCCTATATTTGTAAAATCATAGATATTATGCTTTATTTACATCGATCTTTCATTTTAGAAGCCAAACTATGATACAGTAGGAAAATGAATATTTGAACTATTGCCGAGAATAGGCTATTTGGCTATTGGCATTGGAATATTTGAATGTGAATCTCATAAAAGTATTTGATGATTCAGCTATTTTAGGAATAAATTAATTGATGTGATATCTTATATACACATTTGAATAAGCACGAATTGAAGCGATTTTGATGATATTATGCGATTTTAAGATTTTAAATCAATGCAAAGAGTATTCCAATGAAAAGAGGATAATAAATATATTTTAGTATTTATTGTGGTTCATTAACATAATTAGCAAATTTTTAGGGATAATTGATATGACTGATAAGGTAGTTTTTGAAAATTATGCCATATTTGGAATCAAACCGTAATTTCACATTAAAACAAATTTTAAATATAAAAAGATAAGTTTAAACAATTTATCTAGTTCATTTCTAGTGGCGGATTCCTAGACGACAGCGATGTTGAGAATCGGTGGTGGAAGATATGGAAGGCTTTCGTAATGGGACAATTCGTAGGCAGGATACCTGTTTGTTTATTAGGGTTTATTTAGAGGCGAAGATTGCGGGAATTAAATTGGTCGGTGTCCTTCGGGAATCAGGCTGCGGCGTCGCTCCTGATTGGATTCCGCGAGGCCCCCGTAATTGAATCGTTAAACGAAACGACCACACGTAGCCTCCCTGAACTTGCCAAATTCTCCAGCTAAATTACAATTAAGGCCAATCAACACGTACTCACCGCACTCATTTTCCAACCCAATTTCCACGCTTCCAGTATAAACTCTTCTTGCCCCTGAGCTGCCTCAAAAGCCGTCCAATTATTTCTAGCGAATATAAACGAAATCGAACAATCCTATAAGATACCCAGTGGAGGTGTCGACAAATCAAAAATGTTCGACGATACGTCTACTGCAATAAGGAAGAATTTGTTCGGTGTCGGTATTCAGAGAATTTTCTACTTTCGATGCTTCACGCAACAGGCGATGAATTTTGAACCTTGGTAGTCACTCTCAGCATTGTCTCGTAAAACTTTTTTTATTGAATGTCAACATCCATTTTATTTACTAAAATCTCTTTGACCTAAAAAGTCGTGAACTAACTAGCAAAAGTATATAATATATATTTAAAAAGCTTAGTTGTTATAAATAATATGCTGAATCCACCATATTAAGTGTTACCAATTTAAAACGGCATAACCATGTCAAATTTCATTATTTTTTACAATTCATAGATAAATATTTTAAAATACTTATATTGTGTGAATCTAACTTTGTTTTTAAGTGTTCAAAAAATATAAACTATATCGTCCCAAATTGGGACGATATAGAAATATTTATAAAATGAATCGGATATTATTCGTTTTTTTGCTAAGTAATTAGAAAGTTTATTCGTAATAAATCCCAAGTAAATATAACTTATTTCAAATATTGGATGCATTTTTGTTTCCAAACTAGTTATCGCAGACTCGAGGAAGACTCGGTGTCAATTTCTTCTACTTATATTAGTGTCAATAACTACTATTGTTATGTATTGGAATTTATCATCCAAGAAAACATTTCCAAGCGACTCAATTTTAGCCTTCTGACACTTCGTGTAGCACCCACTTGTCCAGCATTTTTATCTTCCTTAATTCGACATTATTTTTGCCCTTTTCCAATTATTCTTGAGTCAATATTTAAAGAGCAATTAAAGAATATATTACCTTTTTCAATTTCAAATAGTCGAACTTATACCTCTATCAGTCACGGTAGATCTTTGACTAATTGGGAATTGGGAAAAGTGGCACACTTCTTTACAAGAAAACCAGGAAAATGTTCCAATTCTCAAAATTCCTTCCAAGTGGCTTTTCCGAGAAATGTACTAATTCCTAGGACTTCGTACTGTTCAATTCTTAGAAAATCAGCGAAATTTTACAATTCCAAGATATCCAAACTGCTCATTTCCGAAAAAATCTGCGTTTGACTATATGGACGCGGATTGATTTAATTCACGAACGCGAACCCGATAGGAGGTTCAAAATATCGGATACAGGTAAAAATTTAGCTCCAATTTTGGCTTGTTAAAAAACATATGTATAAATAGTCGAATATTCGAATGCTTTACCAATTTCATATTCGTTATTCGAATAATTGATTTTACGAATATTTGGGACCACTAGTCCCAATTCGTGACCCGAGCGGGCTCTTAAAAACTTACGATTACTCGCTGATTTCATGTAAAATCAATCAATTATGTATTGGTTTGATTTATATGATTTTCTATTATCTTCTATTATAATTTAATATAATTTGATACTTTTGTCAGGGCCGAAACTAGGGCGTGGCAAAGCAGGTGTCCGCCACGGGCGCAATTGGGCTTGGGGCGCAAAACGCAGAATACCGACCCGGTCGAGAGTTACGCATGATTTTTATTTTACTCATCCATTCTACTTTACATGAACCAACATTAATTGATAATTTATAATATATGCTAAGTTGTCTAATCCCTCTTTTCTTCATTATCGTTACGTCCAAGTATGGCATTCGATGGCGAGCCGCTCATTCGTTATATCAGCGGTCCGAAAAGCGGACCGATTGAGCATACAAACTTTATGGCCATTCCATCCTCTTTTAGGGCTTTTTACAGCATTTTCTATGACCTGTACGATCATGGAAGCAACGTAGTGTCTAAACAGTAGTTGTAGATTTTACAACAGTAACTTCCATCTATTCATTAGGTCGGATACTTTTGGGACTATCTTTGTATATTATTTTAAATCAAAAATTGTAATCTAATATTATATATTGCATTTATAATAGTTAAATTTAAAAAAATAATTGAATTCCGGGGGGAGGGGGGGGGGGTAAAATGCAATACTGAACTGTTAATTAATTTTGATTTTTTTTTGTAAATTTTCAGCAAATATTATTGATATAATATCTCTTGTTCAAACTTTAGCCTCTATTTCATTGTACAAGTATAATATTCTCGATGGGAATAACTCTTAAAATAATAACTCTTTAAAAAAGATGATCCTGTGGATAAGACAAACGATATTACACCAAGACTTGACGTTGCAATAACATTTGCATTAAATTATATATAGCCGGAAATTGCCAACATAGAACAATATTCGACATTGTTGTTGAAATTCCTTCATGAAAATGGAGATGAGGTTGTTTAAATTTAATTTGTACTCGTTTCTTTTTTAATTAATGTTTCACTTATGCTTCAATGATGATTAAATATTTGCAGTGATGGAAGAAAACAATCATTATATTCATAAACGAGCAGGAGAAGCTTCTAAAGCAGTAAGGGAAATATCCAACATTAATCATAGAAAGGGACGTGATGCCGATGAAAGAGTTTGGGAAACTAATAATAAAATTAAGGGACTCCCTGATGAAGATGGTATCTGACTGAGAAGAAAAGCTGAATGAAGATCTAAAATATTTGATATCGTAGAAACGATTTATATTAAATGTACAAATTATACTTCTATTATATACACATTTATAACGAATATTATAGCCAAAAAGTTCTATAAACAGATACACATTCGTTCATAAGCGAGTCGCGAATTTAAATCGACATTCAAAAGCATTTTATCTAAAGCTTGCCATGAAATATCTTATCGAACGATCTGATGAGGAAAATAAACCTGCCATCAAAGTGTTATGAATTGAATTATTCTATCAGAATGATTGTTGATAACATAAAGGCAGTGGCATGGAATATTGTTATCAAAACTATGAAACACCTTTTGAAATCATTTTTGTCATAAATTGTCGACGATCCTTAAAATATGAAAAATATATGCTAAATACAAAATAATATTTTATACATAAAATATGCTATGTGAATTGATAAGATATATCAAAACGATATAAATGATTAATGCACATTTCATTCGGAAGGGTTATGTGATAATAAGATTATTCGAATAAATAACGCATAGGATAGGGATAATAATGAATATGATCAACATATTGAACTAGTGACGATAACAGAATCGGATTACATTTTAAATTATAAGAATCGCTGAATAGCTGATATAAATATTCAGTATGGAATTTAAAAGTATTGCATGTGATAGAAAATATTAAGTTTTCATTTAATGAGGTTACGTTCAATAAAAAAATAGATAAAGGTCAAGGAAAACTCAATCCATTTAGACAAGGTTGAACAGCGATGTTATGAATTTGAATTTTAATAGTGGCAAGCGAAATTCGGATGACGAAATTCTAAAAAATGTATCTAGCTTTGGAATCACTTTAGAGTGCAAGTTTCAATGGAATACTCGAAAAACGTGTTTTATAAAACACGTCTTCAGAATTTGATGGCAGGGTAAACTAGTAACATAATATCTGTCAGATTTAATTAGACGAGGAAAATCCTCGGAAAATAATAACCACAAGAAATATTTCGCCAGACAGAATTAGAGACAATAAACAAAGAGCTGAATAATTAGGCGATACTTTTACATCACATCCGAAATAAAAACCGGCTGAAAATATTCCCGGAACCGACAATAAAATAATAATATGTATTTAATTAGCAACACCCAAGAGAGTTGTGGAAAAAATTCAAGATAAACTAACGATTCCTGGAATTATTAACTACACCCGTGAGAAAATTTCGAAACGATCAATCATCATATTACCGAATTGTTTGGAAAAAGTACATCAAAATATTTTGGATTTTACGGTGATTGAACATTTTCGACAACAAACAGACGAAAGTGATGTTTACCATTTTATAGAATAAATTTAACAAAATACCATTATCGATTTGTGCTTAATTATTAAACTCGGTATAGAAGCACATTATCGCGGCGATCTTTTTAAATGAAAACGCTGTTATACGTTTTTTTTATTTGAAGGATCGCTGAAACAAGCTTCGGCGTAAATTAAGTTTAAGGATGAAGAAGAATATCCTCTGATTTTAATTAAAAGTTAATGCAAATTGCAATTCTTTATAAAATTGTAAGCGAAACTTGTTTTATTCATCATGTTCATCAGATAATTCAATAGGAATTTATTTGTAGTCATAAGATCAGTTCCACGCTAGTGAAGAAATTTGGGTCCATTTTGTGTAATTATATAATCATTAAATATTATGTTGTCCCATAAGTTTCTTTCGCAAATTAACACAGATCTAAACATAGCCATGGTTGAAGAAAACCCGCGGTTTACTTTTCGCGAAATAGCTAACAAGTTAGAAATTCCACAAACATCCGTCCATAATCATCTGACAAAATTGGGCTACATCAATCGTTCAGATGTGTGGCTTCCTCATGAACTGACTGACTCAAATAAACTTCAGCGTATTTCAACATGCGATCTTCTTCTCCAACGACATAATAGACAACCTTTTTTGAAGAGACTTGTCACTGGAGATGAAAGTTGGATACTCTATGAGAATATCCAACGTAAACGGTCTCGGACCAAGGGTACAGAAGCTTTAAATGTAGCTAAACCTGGCCTACATCAAAAAAAAGTTTTGCTATGCATTTGATTGGACTGGAAGGGGGTAGTTATTATAAGCTACTTCAGCAAGGTGAAACGATCAATTCAACAAAATATTGATTCCAACTAGACAATCTAAAGGATGCAATTGCCAGAAAACGGCCAGAATTAGCGAAAAGACGAGGCGTTGTTTTTAACGATAACGCCAGGCCTCATGTGTCTTTGCTCGTCAGAAATAAATTGTCATTTGACTGGGATATTTTACCTCATCCTCCATATAATTCAAAAAATGATATAAAAATGTACCTTGATCAATATTTTACCAACAAACCTTGGAAATTTTGGCAAGAAGGCATTATGAAGCTTCTGGAGAAATGGGGAAAAGTAATAGAATAGAATGGATCATGTATTATTCAAATAATTTTGATGTCATACAAATTATTGTTAATTTTTTCTTAATATGAAAACTTATGGGACACCCTAATACATGAAATTACATAGAAAAAAATTGCTCATTGAAGTATTAAAAAAGAATATACTACTCGGAGTGACTAAATAAACTTCCGGATGATAGGGGTCGTTCATTTGTATCCAAATAGAGTAAATTGTTCTACCGAAAATTTGTTTTTATAGACTATACAATGTGTAGATAGAGTCGTAACTAAATAGGTGCAACAGGTGTAGATTCATTGGAAAAAATACTTGATAAGGAGCAGATAAAAAATGTCATACAATAATTTATTATTAAAAGAATACTTGCATCTCTTTATCGCTTGTATGTTGATTATATTTCCGTGAGAACGCTTTAAAATTAAAAATCTGCTCAGATTGAAACAAAACAGATTACTGCACTCCAAAAGTTTACGACAGTTCTTTTAAATGCATCGATATTAATGTTAATGTCATTATAAAACATTTATACATAGTCAATAGGAGATATTTGGATTTTATTAGTGAATTGCTTAAATATGAGCGGAAAATTTGCATTTATAATAATTATTTTTGTTCATGCGAATCATTGTTTATTAAGTGTACGATAATGACTTACTCGATGACTGATTAATGTTCTATTTATTCTGTGATTTTTCGACATTGATCTTATTTATGGTAGAATATATTTTGCTATAATATGTACAGTAAAACAGACGATCAGAATTTCAATGAATTTTCTCACTCGTACAGAATAGGGTGAGTGAGGGTTTAGGGGTGCGGCGAGTACTTCCGGTGGAGGGTTTTTTAGACCGAAACAAAGAAGTATTTTCTGCTATCGTGCCCAACGCGTTCATTGTTGTCAGTTTTTCCGATTGTCTGTTTCTTTCGGCTTTTCCAGCAGTCATGACATCTGCACAATAATGAAAAAGTTTGTTCTGAAAAACTTATCTACCATATAATTTTTGAAAAGAGCCTTGTTAATTTTCATTCTTGTTTTTTTGTAATATGATACATTTTGATGCATGTGACAGCTGCGAAAATATTAAAGCAAATACATGAAAAACACAGACCTTCTTATGCAAAGTCTTTTAAAGCCAATTATCAATAATTTTATCAAATTATCAGAAGATTTATAAGAGAATTTGAACCATATTTTATTCTATTGTAGCTCGCCTGTGAAATCTGGAGATTCTTTTAAAATTAAAAATGGAATTTATTGACACTGGATGTACAAAATATTTTTGGGAAAATGAAATTCAAAAGCTTTTAACAAAAAAATATGTAGTATTGTATTTAATATATTTTGGTAAAAATAGGTTGATTTTCGTAAATAGATTGAATTTATCTCAATAGTGGATAATCGTATCAATAAAGCGGTTATAAAAATCTCAAGAGGTTTAAACCTAGTTGAAAGTACGGTAAGGCCAAGTGTTCGGGAAAGATTTAGATTCAAATCCAAAACCGAGCGGAAGAAATAAGAGCGGATAAAATCTTCACCTACCAACGTATTTGGAAGATCTGAAGTGCTATTTTTTTGCAATTATTGATGTAGCCCAATTTTGTCAGATGATTATGGACAAATGTTCGTAGAATTTCTAACTTGTTAGCTATTTCGCGAACAGTATATCGCGGGTTTTCTTCAACCATGGCTATGATTATATCTGTGTTCATTTGCGAAAGAAACTTATGGAACAACATAATATTTAATGATTTTATTTAAGCTCTGAAGATTTTTTATTGAACGTATCTACAGGCTAGATCGAGAAATGTATATACAGTCAATTTAAATCATCAATATGAACTCATCTGATATAATATAACAACAAATTTTGTTAATATCTTTCGTGTATGATGAAAAATTATAAATATCACGAACTTTTTATGAAAGTAAATTTAGCCCATAGGCATGTTTTACCATGGAAAAGAGAGGCTCGATCGTTAGTAAGCGTAAGGTACCTTAATTGGTATAACCTGCCCTTAAGCGCCAATTATAACAATTTTTAAAATAGAAAGATTGTTTAATTTCAGCTCTAGATTCATCTCGATTACCATTGATGTTGCTTTCAAACGACACTGAATCTCTGGAGATAATTTATAAATTTTATCTTCGCCAAATCCAGTTTCCCCCAGTTTGATGGCAAAGTCATAACTTTTCCTTAAAATTCCAATTGTAAAATTAGATACATTTTATTTGTTTGCTTTATTTCAAGCAAATAGTGCAAGATAATTAAACTCTATCAACTTCAATCGTTCATTAATCGAGTTTATTCGATATTCAGAGAACTTTTTTTGGCAAATTATTCGTTTCGGAGTTTGAGAAAGATTCACCAAAGCATTTATTATGCAAAATCGTTCGTTCTCAAAACCATAGTTTGGAACTTCCTTGGATACTAAATTAAAAGGTCGACGACGCCTCAGCACGGGTGAACACCCTGCTATCCGTTCCCTTGTTTAGTTTTCCGGTTTCCACGGGGAAAAAATGGTTCTCTGTGCACATTTATGCAAATTAGAGCCTCATTACCATTTCCTTTGTTAAAGTAATGTATTTCTTTCACCGAAGAAAATCTTTGAGTACCTTTTGGACGAAAGCTGGTCCCCGAGAACAAGGTTAAAATTACACGGTTTGATATCACAGAAATGTAATATAATACATGATAATGTCACGATATAGATGTGACGAATTAGGACTGTTTTCGATAAAACAGCAACACAGCACATGATAATATTTAAAAATAGCTTTTTTAATAATAGTGTAGGGTGGGAATAATTCACGATTATTCTTTGAATAATTATAATAATGTAAATTAGTTAATTAAAATAAAAATTTTAGCCGTTAATTATCAATTTTTGGTCGTTAAAGCGGGTCGTTTTTAATTATGTTTGGGTTTTGCACTCGCTGGGGATAGATCCCTGAGGGTTGCAGGATGAACGGTCATTCTATTCTTTCTGAGAAACCTTGCAGATTGGTCGTGCTAATTGTTGGCGTGTAAACTTAATTTTCCGCCATTATGTTTAATTTCGCATTTTATTCAGACCATCTGGAAACCTCTTCCTCGTGATCGTCGCCGTATCACAAATGTTAATAAACGTTATTATTAAAATTCACAATGTTTTAATTGTTTCCATGAGAATTCATCCTTTTCAGTGTTATTGGATGAGCGGTCAAGGATAAAGAATCGCCCCCTCTACGGAGGTAAAATACGAATTTCCGTCGCATACTGCGAGTTCATCTCGGGGCTGCGGAGCCCCATCGCTACTGAAAGGCGAACGCCCTCGTCCTTCTCGTCGAGGCCATTCAAGTTAAGATGAAAGGCATACGGACTTCATTTGAAGAGTTGCGTCGAAGATTTAATTTTATTTCATTGCAAGATTTTTAAATATTTAATATTTTTTATCCTGGCATTTGCAGAAATAGGGAAAGATCAGTGAGCGGAAAAATTTAAATATCTCATGCAATAAAAAGTATCTCAGAACGATGGTCTAACACAACAACGTCATGTACGAACGACACATGGAACAAACTCTTAAAACGGAAGAACGACAACATGAATTTCAATAGGGAAGAGAGACTATAAAAGATAGCCAATTCCATTGTACAAAATGTTCAACAACTTCATCTGGAAGTTGACAATGAAAATGTAATTTAACTTTGAGATACGATAGAAGAAGAATAGGTTACGGGAAAAATTTAAAAGAATTGAGAGAACTATGTATAAATATATATTATGTCTAATATTTAAAAATATTTTTTGTATGAAATTTTATTTACGGTCATTTTGACATACGTCCAAGGTGATAGAATTCCATCGTAACTGACTGTATATAACATATATTTAGTATATTAATATAGGAATGATCACAGCAACATTTGCACATGATCATCTTTTATAGAAATACATTGTTTCAATTAAATTAGATCAGACAAATACTAAATAATCTTCCATTTGTCATCAATCGTGTCAAATGAAGATAATCATGTCTATAAATTTTCAACAAAAAACGAATCTAATCAATTATGTTTGTAAAACCGAATCAGTCCTCGAATACATTGGGGTATAAACTTTTCGAGGAAAAGGATAAGTTCCTAATTAATATAGAAAGAAAGAACTAAACAAACCTTTTTTTATATATGTGTATATAAAAAAAGAAAATAAATGAGATAACATACGAGAAAGGGGAGTTTCAGACTAAATGACAAATATATTAGGTTTACCTTGCTTCAACTACGTTACATTCGGATTTCGACCACATCTCAATTGGAATAGTGAGCTAAAAAAGATCTCTGAGATAATAGAGAACATTTGTTATTAAGGATTAAATTAAAATAAGAAATAAACCAATTCCTCAATATATAGACGAATTCGACATTATACGGCACTCTTTTTGTGCGCAATGCAAATTTACGAAAGATTTAGAAATGTAGTATAAATTCTAAACGAGCCTTCTATTTACGAAATTTTGACTAAATATTTCCCATCGAGATAAGTTGAAATTGTCTGTGAAGATCTGGCTTGCTGGTCGCCTCATGGTCATTGTCGTAGATATTTCGCAGTAATGAACGAGAATCGAATGAAGCCAAATAGCGACGATAATTCTTAAGAAAGGTGTAGTTTCATATACAGGAACACCCCTTAATTGAAACCCCGACGAACAATTAATTCATATTATAGTGCGATTTTTTTAGATTAATTTTTTCTGAAATATCAGAGAAGTTGTAAACTGATACATGAATGAATAGAGTTAACCCTTATAACTCCTATGGCCTCACGTTGTGGCCGAAGATGTTTTCCCACCAACTCCTATGGTCACTACTAATTTCAAATAAGATTTTGGTATTTTTTTAAATATAAGAATCAAGTGAATACTCTAAAAATACCGTCTTATTGTCTGACCATTAATTTGGCATCTGGAATATGGAAAATAATTGGTTCAGAGGAATTGAATAAGCGCAGGTAAAGAGCATAAAACAATAGTCTGCGTCGAGTTTTGGCGCAGTGAACATCTTAAAAATTATTTGTGTCCAGTAATTCAATATTATTTTGATAGTACGTATACTTTTTAAGTTTTATTCGTTTTTCAATCTACTCCTTTTTAATAATCTACAACAAGCGAACTAAGACATAAAAGGCTATCATATATTTACGGATAGGTTTTATATCAATCCAACCCTTGCTGGAGAACTCTTGAAAAGGAAATGTTTTCTCACTGGCACGATAATGACTTACAGAAAGGGTGTACCTAATTATTTAAAAAAACCAAGATTAGCTGTGAGACGAAAGATAGTATACAGAAGACAAGATACCATGCTATAATATTATATATTCCGGACTGAGTGATAGTAGAGCCGTCGGAAGATCTCGTCTACGCTAGGCTAATCAGATAGACAAAAATGTCACACGTCTGGGTCTGGAGGGAGGGTTATAGGCATCATCTAAAGCAGCGGTTCTTAAACTGGAATTCGCGGACTCTTGGGGGTCCATGAAGCCATTATAAGATCTCTTTTGATAAATATTTGGCGAAGAAATGCTTATTTATTTGAAAAATTAAGTCTCAAGAACGACGTAAAATATTGGAATGGGGTTCACAATAAAACTAAAAACAAGAGGGGGGGGGGTCCATGGACTACATAAGTTTAAGAGCCGCTGATCTAGAGCAATGGTTTCCAGTTGGTTTTTTAATTGCTACTGATGTCGACAGGAAATGTGTTTTAAATGTAATAAGTCAACACTTTAAGGCATTGATACTAAAATGTAATCACTATTATTCTGAAAATAAGGATCCTCGTGAAGGTAATCTTTGGATTAAAAATTCTTACATGGAGGATGTCACTCCATGTACTCTTACGAGTAGAGAAAAAGACCATCTGTAACAATATAAGATTAAAAAATATTACATAAATAACCATTTTTATTTCAGTATTATAGTGATCCACATTTTTTTTCCTTTTTTACCGGTCAACAGGTGTAAAAAGTTGGGTAATAGTTTATTTTAAGCATCGACAAGCCAAAGAAGGAACAGTCCCCCGTTGATCGCGATCCCCTCGTTAATCGTGATCTTCTCCAGAACGTGCCCTCCTTGATCAACGAGGGTTACTTGTAGTGCGATTTTTATTATGCGATTTTCTTTGGAATAAAAAAAATCGTATAAAAAATCCACCGTATAAAAAAATCGACCATAGAAGTTTGTCCGGAACAAAAAGGTTCAACATTATTAATTATGAGCACTTTGAAGATTGCTGAATTATGAATTTTCAGCAATAAACAATACGATCAAGTTATGGGGGCGGATTATCTAAACGTAACGGTCCACAAAAACATTAGAGAGAGCAAACGAATTGGGAAAATCATTTTTTGTCGCCCTAAATCAGCGATCGCCGAGCCGAGGCCCGCGATCTTGATCTAGCAAATGAGAGACGTTTTTGATAAATTCATACGCAAAAAACATAAAAACGTAATAGCGCGTAAAAACGATATGTATTCGAGTGGGTCGACGGGAAGGGTGGATGGCGAACGGTGTGGGGTGGTGGGAAAGTTCGAAAGTTTCCCGCGGGTCGCTCACCTTCGGCGGGAGATGCGGGAGAGCAGCGGGCGCCGCCGAGCAGCAGCAGCAGGCCGGCGAAGAGCAGCGCCGCCACCAGCAGGAGGAGGGCGGCGAGGCACCCGCGGTCGAGGCGCCGGTCCCTCGGGGCGCTCGGGGCGCGCGGGCCGCTCGGGGGCGCGAGCGCCGTGCGCGTCTCCGTCGAGGGCCCGAAGCTGACGACGGTCGCCTTGGGCTCGCACAGAGGCGCCGCGGCCGGGTCGCGCAGGTAGCCGTTGTTGCCGGCCGAGGCGCTGCACGCGTCGTTCATGTCGGAGTCATGTCGGGCTGATGGCGGGCTGATGGGCGACGTACGACATAAACGTGCGTCGGCCGAGAGCGCCGGCCGGGAAGTGACGGCGCGCGCGGCTGCAGCCGACCCCCCACCACTCGACCCCCCGACTCTTTTTTGACCTACATTTTCCTCCCGCCGGGATGCCGAAACTTTCCTCTTCTTGCACCACACTCTCTCCGACGAACAACCGTTAAAACCTCCCAATCTTCACGATCATCGTCCATACTCGCCTTCGCCCGACCCCAAATTCCACCCTATCGGGGAAAACCCTCTCTTCCGACTTTAAAATTCACTCTCAGGAGTGTCAACCGTGCGGACTTGCATCGTCGCCCGTCGAAACCTTTTCCCCGATACTCGTCCTCATACGATTGATAAATATGTCCCTGTAATACGAGCTTCGAAAGTCATACAGAGTTATGGTGTATGTCTTTTTTGTTTCGATAAGCAATACATAAGATATGTGTTTTGCAGCGATGACTCAAAGGAGGCTCTCATCATTTCGCGCCTCTTAAAAAAATAATCAGAAAAGACTACGAGACGCAACGAACTGCCGCTCAGTACTACAGGGCTTCGCCCTTCGCATCGTCTCCGACTTGCGACGACCACACTATCAGCTCTTTAGACTTTTCGGCGACTCTTTTCTTTGAAGCGTCATGTTTTAACATTTACCTATTCGATATTAGGCGACGATAACGATAGGGTGGAGATCAGTTCGTGGACCAAAAGAACCCGGTCGACTTTCAAACTTCAATTCTAACTCTCTTCTGACGGATTCAACGAACTCCCTCCCACTCATTTCCCGATGGGAGACTTAACGATAATTCATATGACCAGTTAATTCACAAAATGAGGTTTCCCAAACTATGTTCCACGGAATGTTAATAGGTGTTCCGCAGAAACCTGGAATAATTTATACGTAAATACATATTTTATCGAGAAATAATTAATAAAAACCAAACATTGTGATATTCCGGCTCCGTATGAAAAATATATAGGTGTATATTTCTTTTTCCCGATTCCGACCGACTGTAACTTGGTCGACAGTTGCCAAATTGTGAAGCCGGTTGGCCGTACTGATAAATGTTGTTCATAAATCTGATCAAAAAACAACTTTCAAATACATTTCAAGTATTCAGCACACTAAATTCCAGAGAATACAAAAAATGTCGAAACTCGTAATTTGTTTAATGAACACATTCGTTCGCTCTTGTATTCTGCCGCCGCCCGCACCAACCAACCCTTTCGCTCTAATAGAATAATTGATATTTTTACCAGACGCAAAAAATACTTCAAACACTGATCAACTGATCCTCTACTAAATTAATTTTGGAAAAAAACCTACCGAATGGCATTGCTAGGTTTCCCAATAAAAGAGATTTTCCTTGGCGTATCGTACAGTCGGGCAAATTGGTTTAAACCAAATTCGAAGCCCTCAGATGGACAAGCGAGCATTTAAAAAAGTCTTACTTGAGAAAGAAACGCTACGCGGTAGCAAGTCTATTTTATTATATATTACACAACTAGATATACAACTATACACAACACAACGCAATCTTTTAGCTAATAGTATACGCTATCAAGCGGGAAAAATGTATAGAATCATCTTTTCCTAGGAGGCCCAAAAGTATTACTTCTACCACGCGATTCTAGACTCTCGCGCATTTTATATCTTATGCTACCTAGTTCAAAATCTAGCCTCGTGTACTCCGGACATAAACGTAATTTATTGCAAATCAAGTATAGATACTGGAATTTTATAATTAAAATTTATTATAGAAATGCATGCGAAATTAGGAGTTTTTTTCCACTTTGGCAACATTGAACCACATATTATTACTTTGAATTTGCATACCAAACATAAATATGTATTGGAATCAACTTGTTCGAATCAATGGATCAATTTAATACATTTTAATCTATTTTTTATGTATATTTCTCTATTTTAAGACTTTACCATTAAGCCGGTAATTGCAATTTGACGGTAAATTTCAAGTCCTAGCGTAAGATATGAACGTATGATGTAAGAACGAACGCTCGAATGAGTAGAATTAAGTATTTATTTTTGTTCATAAGCCAACTTAAGGAACTTATTATTATAAGAGGTTTTCATACACCATTTTCCCTCTATATTAAACATGATGTGTGCTTAATTTAATTATTCTAGATGTTAAAAGTTAGTTAGTAATTAGGATAAGGATATGAATCTAAAACCTTAATTTAAGTTTATTGTAAATTTTTCTTGTATTAATAAACTCGCTTATTTTGTTAATAAAACTATTTCAATAAAGATTACTAAAATAAATAATTAATGTATTCCTCGTGTTCTTAAACCCAAACAAAATAAACAAGGTGTCCCGTGAAAATTTCTTGATTTACAAAGCCAAGTATGAAAATATCTTTTAAATATGTTGATCATTGTTTTACTCCTCGCATTTAGTTCCTTCACAGTATTAAGTCAGTCTTTAGAAATAAAAAGGAGATGAGTTTATTGGTCAAGTTGACTCTTGACAGATTGACGTTAACTCCTGACGCAACTTGAGAACAGCTTCATTTCATTTCAATCGTAATTTATATTCGTAATATTTGTGTGCAGAAGTGACAACAATAAAAATACTAGAAATCAATATTAATATAAAAGAGTTTGAAAGTAGTGACGACTATGATTATATTCAAGTGCTAAACCAACGATCGCCAACTACAACCTTTGGGTTAATAAATTTATTCAGATGACAAAATTGGATAAATTTTTAAAGTTTGAGAAGAAATTAAATGTTCAAAAATTTTGGCGTATCAGAAAGAAATATATCTGTCATGTGTTATTGAACCGGTTGTTAACTTTTTTCGCATGTGCATTTAACCATCGTCAGTTTCATTATGCAGCCTGAATACCAAACAGAAGTTCAAAAGTTCAGTAATGAAAAAGTTTTATTAAGAAATCTGTGAAGTAATAGAATTTCTTCTAAATGAGAAAACACTACTCACAATCATTATCGTCGAACAAAGGATTGCTGTAGAAATTAGCGATTTTCGACAGATATCTTAACGAATTTAACTTAGAATTATAATACATGTTGAACAAAGTGGTACGATCTGAAAAAGGTTGCGATTAACGGAGGAATGTCAATTATCACTTTGTTTTGTGTGCAAAAAATCTAGCATTCCTAACAAGGTTTTTTGAAGAAAAAGGGGTGTTTTTAAATTATTTCGATAGTTAACTTTGGCACGGGAACAGCTTTTACAACGTTATTTTCTTGAGATGTGGTCCTCAAATTCCTACAACTCTTCATTGATTAAGGGTTCGTCTTGTCATGTTAAGCAAAGTTTGAATATCATTTACTTCAACATCTTCAATGCTCCCGGGAATGGCGAAAAAAACAATTTCTTTAATGATATTTTAAAATGATTTTCACAATTGATATGGTCATCAACAATTTCTTTGAAAGATTTTTTTTAAACACCCTTAATATACGATCCGCTTAATTTATTACAACATTTTTAAATGACAGTATTTTTCATAATTCAAAACAAGATAGACGAATCACAGTAAATCTTTGCGGAATATATACAACCAATTTCCCAATATCTATCTATTTCCCATAAATGCACAGATTTTTTTTTTAGAATGTCTCTCGACATGAAACTCTAATAGAAAAACATTCCAAGAAGCCTTGGAAGAAAATCTGAACTTTTGTTAAAACACATACTTATTATATTAACAGAAATTCTCAAACATTTGAAAACAAAGTTTTTCATGAAAATTGTTTGTCCATATGCGAGTGGTAGTGACATCGAGAAAGACTTCAAAATATTATAAATTGTATTCTTAAAAAAATGTCAAAAAAAAAGAAATGTTTTTAATTGATGAGAGATATTGCTGTTTAACCTTTTGTAGACCTTGCAACCTGAAGATTGCAAGAACAACTAAATTACAAAAAAATCCCAGATATAGTATATTAACACCGACTCTAACCTTTTTCATTTCAAGTTAAACCTTTTTCTACTCAAGTTAAACTTTTTCATTACAAATTAAACCGTTTTAATTTCAAGTTGAACTGTCAGATGTCAGATGAAAAGTGTTATATGCTCCAAATATATGTTTTTCTCAAAGTTCTTTAAAAATATGATAAAATTGTGAAAAAAATATTATTTCTGGAATCCTATTTAAACATTCATCTATGTTAATCTTTTTTTATACGGTAGATAGATTCCAGTAATAGACGCATATTGTATTAAAAAAAAATTATTACATCACAGTAATTTTGAAAAGTACTGATGAAAAAGAAAATAAATTATCATATTGGAGTTACTCGCTACTCTCACTTTCTTAATAAATTTAAATGTATATCTTTTGATGAAATGCGTTTAAATTTTAAAATGAAATTATTGAACTTGAAAGAAAAATTACTTTATTAATTAGGTACACAAAGTCAAGACGGTGTAACAAGGAATATAATTTAAGGGAAAGTTCAAAGTGGTTCTATCTCGAAAAAAATTGAGCCTGTATTAAATGATACAAAGCTGCGCCTCTGCAATGTTTAGCAACGAAAATATAAAAAATAAAGATCGAAACGATCACGTAATTTGTTTAACGAACGCATTCGCTCACTCCTGTGTTCTGCCGCCGCCCGCACCAACCTATCATTCCGCTCGAATAGATCATTTTTTACCAGCCGCAAAAAATATTTCAAATCTAATAGATGATCAACTGAGCCTCTGCTAAATAAATAATGGAAATAACCCTACCAAATATAATTGCCAAGTTTTGCAATAAACGTGATCCATAAATGATAAACCGAGAATTTTAGCCGATACCAATATTGCGCGACTTTTATAGTCCTCGTTATCTCTGGATCCAATTTCAAAACTTCGCTCAATTTGTAATGAATATCCCTAATTGCTTGCGGAGACTTTCGACGATTTTCGCCTTGATAATTTTCAATTAGATATAAAACATATTTGAGTACTTTCATAAGTTGTCAAACTTCGTATCCCTCAGTATTACAGGGGATGACTGCTGATCATAAGTGTAATTTTCTTGACGTAATGATATATTTTTTTTCCCAATAATATATTATAACCTTACAGCAATAGATTACTTATAAAGGCTTCATTTTTAAATATTTGAGCGTGGAGTCCTAAAAGCAAACAAAGCTCTAGATTTGATACATTAGTGGTAATTAATCTGGAAAGATAAAACATTCATCACTTATAATTGGCAATTTAAAAATAAATTAAGACTCCCTTGATTAACAAATTTGCTCCTGCAAATGATAAATATCTCCTCCAAAATAATCATATTCTATTATAATTTTTGGGTTGGTTAGATTATTTTTTTGTTATTAATACTATGAACGTCCATTCCGAAGAGTCCGGAAGAAGCAGTAATAGTCTTTTTAAAAAACATATCCAACTTTAGTTGAGTTGTTGTTTTTTTTCCCTGTATATTTCTTTGTAGCAAGCAAGATCTTCCTGAATACGGCGGTTAATAGCCATACATAGACGTGACCTCTTGCCATCCCTTTCCTATATTTTTAATCGCATGATGAATACTAAAATTCTTTAAACGATTTTCCATCGTCGAGCGTTAGTATTGCTTGAGCAAATGTAGTTTTTAAATAAAAGCCTTTAAATGTGGCAAAAGCTCCCGGGTCCATGGGTCGCAAAATACTGGTGGTATTAGGGGGTAAATACACGATTTTAACATTAGGAAATTTTCGATGTGTGGTGGATGTTCTTCCTAAGTCGAGGACTACCTGTACATCCAAATACAAGGAAAACATGGTACTGAAAATAGAAACTGTTAAATCTGTATTTTTTAATATAGGCATCTCCACTATATATAATACTACGTAACAAATCAATCTCATTTTTAGAAATGCAGAAATAAATACAAGTATACTGAAAGTTCCAACTCAAAATAAAATAAAGGACAATAAAAATATTTTTATTCAAATACCCAGGAAAAGACATTATCTACTAATAGCCATTCATTTACTACGTCACACAATATTATATCAAACATCTCATCTCTTACTTTTTAATGAATTATGAAGTAAAATCACTAAATGTAAAAATTCTTCAGCCAAAGATCCTATATAAATATTGGAGATCATCTAAAAGTCAATCAATTTATTTTACCTCATTTCATAGTTTTCTTACACAAAGATATCTCAAAAATAATACACTTGCGATGATTTTTTGTGAATATTAAGATTACTAAACAGCATATATCAATTTCAGGTTTATTTACATATAATACAACAATTTAATTTCAGTTTTAAGTTGAATTTTATGAAAATGAAATACAAAAACTTCCAAAATAAATAATAACTCCCATAGAAATTTTTTCATCTTATTTTACGATTTGTAATTAACATTGTTTCGAGTCCAAGTGATCAGTATCAACGATATTATTCAAGACATTTGTGCCCTTAAAATTGACACAAAACATATAAAAACCGATGGTTCAGTTGCTATTTTCCAACATTTAAATTATCCTTTAATTTATGAAAACCAATTCTTCAAAAAATCAATCAAACTCTCTGTTCTTGCTATAAACTTAAAATTGTTTAAATATATTTTGCTTATTTCATTGTTAAATAAATACCTTTCTGATACAAATTTGCACATCCTTCGCACTGAAGTAGTGACAATCATAGATTTCCCTTTGAACTATCTATTTTGAAATTACAATAAGCAATATTTATCGAATTGATTTAATACAATTAAAAGTTCTTAAATAGCAAATAGTCAATTATAAAAGAATATTATAATCATTTATATTCACTTCAATAACTATATTTTTTCAAATTCTTTACTCATTTATGCATAAGAAAATATATTTGTTGAAAAAAAGTATAATAATACAAATAAAATGTGTTTTTATTGAATTTTATTATATTAAATAGACAGATTAGTTAACCTTAGATGGCAATTTTTAATTTTAATTTTATAGAGCAGCGGTTCTTAAACAGGGGTCCGCAGACCCCTGGAGGCCCACAAAGCCATTACTGGGAGTCCACAGTTATAAAAAATACATTTGCCTATACTTGAACAGGATATTTGAATGGAATTATTTACAGAAAACATTGTAAAAAAATCTATTTTGATTAAGAAATGTTTGGAAAGTTAAGTCACAAAG
The DNA here is from genome assembly GCA_008973525.1 of Stenopsyche tienmushanensis. Taxonomy (NCBI): domain Eukaryota; kingdom Metazoa; phylum Arthropoda; class Insecta; order Trichoptera; family Stenopsychidae; genus Stenopsyche; species Stenopsyche tienmushanensis. The sequence goes on from WACJ01000345.1 coordinate 88,820, forward strand.
TTGGAATGGGATCCGCAAAAAAAAATTGTTCAAGGGGTTCTGCAGACTACATTAGTTTAAGAACCGCTGATAAGGAGTGAATATTTTTTTCATAACCCATAGATTGCTCTCATTTTTCTTATTATATACAGCAAATTTTTCCAGTTTTTCACTAAAAAATGTTATTAACACTGATATTTTTGATTAGCGTCCACGATTTAAAAAATAGGATATCAAAGATGTCTTAATTTTGAATTACACTGACAAATGTTATGAACTGAAAGAAGGGTAATGATGTTGAGCCCTAATGTTTCCAGCCTCGAAAGAAACGGTCACTCGAGCGCAATGAACATTGGCTTTCGAGACTTGACCGCATTCGTGATTCTGCATAATCTCTGTTTCGAGATCGGTGAGGACGCTCGGCATCCAAGCTGTTATGAGTTGTTCTTAAATTTCAGTATTTTCTCTTGTCATCTCTTTCTTTGGACCTGGACCGATCTCGGTGATGGTGTTTTGAAGTTCTGTTCCGCGATCGACGAGGAGAAGGGGATCGCTGCTTTTTATGTCTGTCCTTTCTGTCATAAGGGGAGCGTGACCTTCTCGTTTCATGTTTGTACTTTCGACCGTGATGTTTGAGAGGAGGTGTTGTCGATTTAGATGAATTGTTCTTTTCTCTCTTTTCGTCTTTACCGGAGGATGAATTTGAATGCGAAACAGAAGCAGCACTCTCAGCTCTCTCTTTTGAGCTCTCCGCGGACTTGTTAGTAGCCGCTGCACTCGGCCCGAGTTTGCCAGAGTTGATGAACTTGTTCGCTTGGTATATCCTCTTAAGGTCTTCAATCTTCCGTTCTAACTCTTCGGCGTTTACCTTAGGTCTCGCATATAATTTGAGAATTTGCGCACAAACATCTCGAACATCCTCTTCCTTGACTGAGAAAAGAGAGAACCAGTGTGGGGAATTCGGAAGTGGTAAGTTGATCTTGCGGGCAGTCAAGTATATGCAGGCGCATGCTATTGTCTCTGGTTGGTAACGCACGAAAACATCTGTTCTCAGAGCATCATTCATGTAATTCCACGAGAGCTGCATTAACTGCTTGTTTTTCTCATAGGTGAGCACTTGAAGGTAAACAACGATCAACTTGTGCGGATGTTTGACATGGACACAGAAACCCAGCTCCTTGAGGATCCTTCTCTCTGCTTTGATGACTTGGTTTTTGAGCTCGACATAGTTCGTGTCGAGAATAACTGGGGTGATCGGCCTCTGTGCCCTCACTTGTTTGATGTGGTGGAAAACATTGATGACGTCTCTGATCCTGCAGGGCTTCTCTTCGACTTTCGACGCGAGATAGATGCTTCCCATGGCTATAACCTCCATCGGGTAACGCACAAAAGATTTGGAATAGTAGAAACGTTGCAAATACACTTGTCCTGTAGCCATTGCAACTTGAGGAAGTCGTAGCAAAATTCCGGCTGTCTGTAGCAATTCGCAAGCGAGAGAACGCAGATCGGCCTCGGCGTCCGGGTGGAGCCCGTCGGCTTGGGAAGGCGTCCGAGCAAGAGTCTCTCGAGGTAACAGGCAGTTCTGTAGAGTAAGTACAATCCGACCATACCGCTTCCCACTGGTTGCAGCAGCCGCAGTCGTTGTCGTTAGAGTCGTGGTAGAGCCTGCACTCGAATTTGTGCTTGCACCAACGGGAGCTGCCACCGCCCCCGTTGCCGCCATCGTTGTCGTTTGCGTTTGCGTTTGACTCATACTCGACTAACCTAACAACCTAGCATCTTGACAGATCGACACAATTACTTAATAACATGGCCATAACGCTTCAAAAAGTGACCATACATGATGGTAGTTAAAACCACAAACAAGCTCACCCCTTTTTTTAAATTCATTTAGTTAATATGAATACATTTATTCACACATCTTTAAATACTCAAATAAAATATTTATATAATAATTTCAAGTTCTTGAAATTTATTTTTAGCTTTCATAATACAATCGGCCTATTGATCGTTACCAAACGCATATTTTATGAATATGAAAATATTTCGTTATGAAGTCTTTCCGACCATTCATGGATTTTTTTCATTTTGACAACATGGAAAAATGGGAAGTATTTATATAAATAAGTCTTATATTGCAACACATCTATTTATTTTATAAAACTTGTACATATCCTCTTAGATATTAATGTTAAAAACATTCCAAACCATTGTTAACCAACACTCAGAAGTCAGAAACATCTTCCAGAATTTATATAATTAATGTGAACACTTTAGGATATTAAAAAAAATACATTGACTTTTCATTTAATTATACAATTATTTCATTGTGAAATTACATATTGGTTTAATAAGACGTTCAATAAATCCGTCATGCATGATTAAATTCATTTTTATAAGCCAACGCTAAATTATTTTTGAGGTAAATATACAAATTTGAACAATTGACATCAATAAATATACATTGAATCATTGGTTAATATAAATATATTTTTTAACGAGAAAACACCAGATTGCATTGAAAAAACAGAGATCTATTTCCATAAAAAGTCAATCAAAAGAATTGAGCCATACCTTTTCTCATATATTCAACTAAATTTTAAAAATACAATTTCTTGCATAAATTATTCATGCTTGAGCAATTTTATATAACCCTACCGTAGCCAATTTATTGCTTAAAAATATAACGTGAAATTTTAGTTTAAAAAATCAAAACAGAAACAATGAAATTACAGTGCATCTGGTGGTAATTATTCAAAGGCACAAAAGTACATAAATATGTTAAATTATTGATTTAACATTTGCAATATATTTTTTTTAATAAATATCGAATTTTGAAAACTCCAAAGTTTGCACTTGGAGCGAGGCGTTATGGAGATATTTAATAGATAAATAATGTTGCAGTCTGATGCAGACACTTGAATTGACAGATTTTAATTTAAATTTGAATAGAATTAATTTAAAAATATGATTGGGCCATTAAATAAAACTTATTTAATGCAGGTCAATTTCTCTACAAACAATATGATAATTTGGGACAAAGATATTTAATAATATTCAATGAAATTTAAAAACTCACTACTCTTTCTCGTACAATCTCCACGCACGAGAAATGCAGCCCTTTATTCGATTTACATATGATATTGAAATCATGATTTTCCCATTTCACTGTTCGAGGAAGCAGTTGTTGACAATTTTTTAAAAATAAATATACCCGGAATACAGAGTAATATGCGAGCTCACTATAATTAATTCAATTTCAATAAGACACTAAATACAATTCATGTTTAAATAAGAGTATCAATTTAAATAAGGGATAAACATTATATAACAAGCAAATATCCAATAATGCAATTTAAAGACGATGTAAATTTCAACATTAATGTTAATTATCTTTTTTACATATTATAATTTAGAAGCACTTTTAACTATTGAGTTTGATTTACTATATACTCAACTAAATATTTAAAAACGATATAACCTTTATTGCACTAGTTTATTTTCAAAAACAATAAACAACATATGTACTACCGTTTATCATAATTCTAGTCCATTTCAACATTTTATTTATTAACAATTTTACATGTTCTCTATTTTATATAATGTTATAATTAATGTTAAAATTGCAATGTAACTTTTCACATTTGTATTATGTAACTAGAGTAATTGTCAATCACAAAAGTAATTATTAGATGATCAGCAGTGGCGGATTTCCCTATAGGCACGCACTTCAGGTCTTGTAAATTCAGGGGACTTCAAGTAGTTTTTAACCCATCACTAATTCAAGAGACATTCGCATTCCTTGAAATAAACAATTTTACTTTTACAAACACAAGAGAGTTTACTGAAAAAGTAGGCCTTCTACCGCCTACCTGCTCTGCAAAAATGAAACTGCGCATATCAAGGGCTGAAAGAGAGTTGAATGTTTATCCCAGACCAAAAAACTGAATGGACCCAGGGGGGGCTCTCAAGTGCTAAATTCGCCACTGATGATCAGAGAAAAATATCAAGTAAGATATTAATTTTCCGAATTTAATATTGTGATTTTTTTTCATGAGATCATTGCAAAGTATTGAAAAAAATGAACACAGCATTTAGACATAAGATTATATTTCATGATAAATAAGTAAGATTACCTTATACCTCTCCCAAAGATTATTAAATATAGGATATACCTTACTAGTATATTTAATAGAGAAACATTTCAGGAAAATATCGTTCGTATGCGGGAACATTTTGTTGGTGTCCTCTAAAGCTTTTATGACAGCTCCCAACTCTCGTCAAAACAGATTCAGTAATGTTTGGACTTGTGATACTATCCGGTAAGGTAACATTGACAGGTTCAGAGTCCAAAGCATTAAATATTTCTCTTAGCTTGTATTGTAGATCGTGCTGAAGAAAAAATATGAGATAAAAGAAGCGAGTAAAATTATAAATTTAAAAAAGAAGAAATGCTTACTTTTGGCTGAGTCATGTTTTGTAATTCACTAAACGTTGCGGTTCGGAATGTTTGAGCAAGACGACGAGCGTGCTCTTCTTTTTCCTTTCCACGAGCTTCTCCATTTTCAGCGAGCACCCGACGCATACACTCAAAAGTTAGTTCAGATGGTGGAGGTTTCTGCTGCAATATATATGTATAACAAAAATCAGTCAAAAATATTTAAAAATTAATTAAATTTAAATTTTACATACTCTTTGTACGCCAGGTGAACTAGAAACACTGTCGACATCTGTGTTTGGATTCGTGGATAAATCAGCAATGCTGTCACGTCCATGAGTTCCTGCCATTTTATATATTTATTTATATTTGAATATATTTTAATAAATATACTTTTCTTACACAGTAAATAAATTCTTTATTATAAATGATCGTATCGACATACACATATAAGATTTGGAGATAAGACATGTATAGTAATATAAATAAAACCCTCAATATAGTTCATTCGTATTTTTAGTAGATAATTCTTATTTATTTATTTCCATAGTTTTGCATATTATCAATCGTAAAATAAAGCAACATATAAAGAAAAAATTATGACTGAAAAAAAAATAAAGAGAATATTTAAAGTTAGCCCCCCTTTTCTTTCAAAATATAAAGTTAGATGGATGAAAATATAAATACTTCAATTTTAATTACTATGGATTAATTTAAATATACAATTTTTAAAAAATATGAAGTAAAATAGTAATAACATTTCTGCATATATGTATTTTGTATTTTTTTAAACAAAATTAAAAATTGGGGTTCATCCCTAAAAAAGAAAGATCCAGAACAATTCACCCTGCCTCTACGCTCATTGATACCGCCAATAGGAAAACTATCATACATAATTATTACAAACCTCTTGCTAATAAAGTATTTATTTAATTGTGATATTTGGATAAAAAAATTAATTAAGATGATGGTTTGTTTTTATTACCTGCTTCTACCCAACTATGTCTATGATGACTTAAATGATGAATACTGGTTCCACCAGTATACGGACAAGCGGCTTGTAATCTAGATGAATCGATACCACAAGCTTTCAGACATTCACAAAGTGCTAGCTGGAAAGTATTTTGAAAATGGTTTTCAACTGATTTTAAATATTCTATTGTGGGTATTATATAATAGCATAAATCTGAAATATACCTGATCAATCATTAGATAAGGCATTTTGGATGGCGATGGACATTCATCATACTCATCAGATAGAGATGGCAATAAATGTGATGCATCATTAATTCTCGCTTCAATTATCTGTATTAAAAAAATTATCCATTTTGTTGATCAAAAAAATATTAACTTTTATATTAAAAGAAACTATTTTAGTCCTTATAAATCTAATATGAACCTTTTTAGCGTAATCAGCAAGCGGAGGTAAAGACACCGCATGAGGGACCAAAGCCAAAAGTGCAGCAGCCAGGGCATGTAACTGATAACGACGGGTACGAGATAATGCCGGGTTAGTAAGCGCCAGTTGTTGAACTCTGAAATTAAAAATAGGATGAAACGAATAAGATATAAACATAAACTTTAATCTATATAAAAAAACAGTTCATAAAACAAGAGGTTATCAACATAAAATATTATAAACGCACATCCTGTTTTAGTATGATTTATTAATTTCAGTTATCCAATAGGATCGATAAATTTTCAAATTTACTTCTTTAATAGAAAAATCATTTTAGAAAAAATAACAAACCCCAAAACAAATTGTAGCATATCAGAAACGGTCTCTTCTGATGCTAATTCAACACATAACAGAGCCAGCGTGGTATATATTGCTTCTATATTTTCTGCGGTATTGTTTTCAATTTGCAAGCCTGTAAAAAATAAAATAAAAACAATATATACTTTTATAAATAAAATACAATTAAATAAAGATTATTTATAATTTCACTTTAGGTACTGGCTATAACGTTGCAAGTTATTTTAAATGCATGTGTCGTTCCTTAGTTAGACATTATAATTGACAAATTACTAAAAGAATAAAATAATATAAATTTTATTAAAAGAATTTAAAAGAATTGTATTGAAATTTTTACAATCCAACAACGTATAAAAATTAATCTTTGTTTGTTCATATTTAATGCACTACCATATCGTTCATCCGATTGCGATAAAACTTTGTCAACATATTGTTTACACTTACGGGAATAACATAGGCACAGTAAAAATATTTTTCGTGTATGCAATTTGTTATGTGAGACGTTTAGCATATGAACTATACCGTATGGTAAATAAAGCACTATAACCGTCGATTTGTTATGTATTTGCCAAGAGTTTGTTCTTCAGTGGACACACCAACAAAACATAACGTTCAATTATTCATTCAGTTAGTTCATCGTTCAATATAAAAATTATATTTTAATGCTGAAAATTGGCGTGCTTATAATTCCTCTTCGAAATATAAATCCACTGCGGCATGTAGCAATGGTACTATGCTTTTAGTGAAAAAAATGATGAATAATATCATCGAAGCTACAGTTTGAAATTAAAAATTTCAAGAAGATATTGCGTCCCAATGATTCCTACTGATATGCTATTTAAATTGAAATGTGTGCAGTTTCCGGTGTGAGCACCAACAAAGCACAGGAACACACAGGGTATGCGTGCATACTTCTCACATGGATAGCTGTATATGAACTGCTCACCCCTTTCTCATTTATTATCTGACGGTACGCACCACACGGATAAATATTTTGTTTCTAAAAGTACTTCATTAGCACGACATAAGCATAATCTTTGAGACAGGGAAAAAATATAGAAAGTCTCCTGCTCAACTAAAAGAACAAAGTGAAAAATGAAAAACAGGGGACTTATGAAATCGAATGCAGTCTGTATCATGTCATACATTGAACAAATCAGTAGATAGCCGCCTACAAGGTGATATTAGATTCCACGTTCATGAGTCCGTCATGAGACTCGAGTGGCAATGCAACGCATGCCGGATAATCACTAGTACATATATAATAAAATAAGCCTTACCTTCAAACAAAGAAGAATATATGGCAGGTCCATGTTTGTTAATAAATATTAAATCAGGACGAGATGATTTTTCCAGATTCAACTCTAGATCCGCAACATGTATACTGTAATTTAAAATGATGAAAACACAGCTTTTAATTTGGATTGTGAATATATATATATATTAATATGCAGTAATTCTATGACCAAAAGTAAATTTTGTTACTCAAAATATCATAAAGACGTACATTTTTTATCTCTAAATAAAAATGAAAACGCAATTGAATATTGTGAATTATATAAATATACAAATGTTAATATGAATGTATACCTCATGATATTTAATCTATCAAGGTTATGACGTCTATCTATAAGTTGATGGAGTATTTGTTGAACCAAAATTCTTGTTTCCGAACCTGGTGCTCCAGACATTTTTAGCAATGGCTCCAAAAATGATATTGGGAATGCTTTACTAAGTTGAGTAGTTTTGTATTTACTACCGACCTTAAATACAAAACATATTTTAACAATGTTAACTGCTTACACTGTAATTAAAACCAGCATAATTAAATTATAAATGTAGAATTACCTTCAATAAACTTTTAAGTAAAATACTTTGCAGCATTATATCTCCCTTTTTAGGCTTTTGTTTACTAGGGCCAGTAGGCTGGAAAGGAACCTTAGACATAATGAACATCATGATGTCGATCTTCTGATAATCTGGTAGATGGTTTGCAAATTCACCAAGACCATTTATCAACGCTTCTTGATACTGCTTCTCATCTGTTTCATGCTGAAATTGTTATTTTTTTTAAATATTTATCTTTGTACATAATTAGAGCATAACTAGGATATGAAGCACCCGTGGCAAGTATCTAACATAACGTCATACATACATACAATATCTTAAATACTATTATAATGTATGTTTTAAAATAATATACAAAGATAGTCCCAAAAGTACCCGACCTAACGTATAGATGGCAGTTACTGTTGTAAAAAAAATACAATGATTGAAAATATCTAGACGCTACGTTGCTTCTGTGATCGTACAGATTATAGAAAATGTCGCAAAAGGCTCTAAAAGAAGACGGAGTGGCCATAAGTTTTGTATGCTCAATCGGTCCGCTTTTTGGACTGCTGATATGATAAATGTACACCTTGCGATCGGATGCCATACCCGAACATAACAATAATGAAGAAAATATATAAAAATCAATGTGTCTGATCCAAAATTTGCTAATATAAACAAAGCTTTTTGTCAACTATGCCAAGAGGCGATAATGCCATCAATCAAAGGTCTGTCCGAAGTCCGATGTCTGTCCGACCCGCTTTGCTAAGGTAAACAAAGCCTTTTGTCAACTATGCCAAGAGGCAGTAATGGCATGCCCAGTTTTGCTAGTTGCAATAAATATTTACATGAAATTTTGTTTTTTTTCTGTAGTCTCAGGAATAATTACTTTGTGGACAAGCCTCATTCTTTGAAAATGTATAATTATACTAAACAACCACACTTTTCAAAATATTATTTTATGATAATTTTTAGAAAAATGATGTCTTACCTCTGAGTCACGAGTAACAGAAGCTCTCAAATGTGTTAGAAGACAATTTATGATTTCTAAAACTGATGGTCCTAAAATTTTAATTTCATAATGTAATTACCAATTTCAATCGTATAAAATAACATCACGAAACGCTAACATACCGACACTTTCACCAGCAGCAATTGCTATAATTTTTGCCAAGACCTCTGCAACGGCTGTCCTCACTCTTGCGCTCTCATTACTGCCTGGCAATGTTCTATTAGTTACGTTAAGAGTGGCAATACTTTGATCATTAGGCAACTTTTGCTCATCGTCTAAATGTGTCATTAAAGTCTCGATGACAGTATAAGAATATTGAGCCTATAAATAAAAATTAAATTAAAGGGGAATAATTAGAAAGAAAATATATTTATGTAAACTAATAATCACACAGAATTATACCTGAATTGAGAACATGATTATTCTAAAAGTATGAATAGCAAAATCATTTGGTACCCATAGCTTATGAAGATCAAAATGCCTGAAAAATAACCATTTCAATATTATTAGAATTTTATGATATGATAATTTTATAATCAACAATATCTGTAAATTGAAAAAATATCATATTTAAGAATAAAATTACCGGAGCACTGGTCTTAATACGCTCTTTATATGTCCAAAACTAGCTCTCCCTACAAGCTCTCGTAAGCAAGACTCTGCTAAAGCAGGCGGAGTGCTTATTTCGCCACTTCCCACTTCGTGGTTTACACTTGAGCCTTCATTTTTTGTGTCATATTTACTGTTCTAAAATAAAATATTTCAATATACATTTTGATTTTTTTTATTTTTGTTACTTTAGTTAAGAAATTAAAATCAATAAATATATACCTGCATATTATATAAGAGAGATGGAACAATTTTATCCATGTGCTGAGCTTCCCAAATATTTTCTACTAAGTCATCCGACACAGTTTTTCTAACAACTCCCTATAATTAATACAATTTTGGAAAAAATAAACAGATCCAAACAGAATTTATTAAAGGCTCAATTGGACTAAAAACATCTTTATAAAAACAATAATGCAAAAATTCAATTTTACCTGCAATCCTTTAATTCCTGCTAAGCGAATGTTATCTCTTGTAACTCTATCGTTATGATTACTATGACACATAGCTGAAAATTTCGAAACAAAAAAGTCATAACGTAAATGATACGAAGGTGTATCTTCTTCTATATTTGCAAAGCGTACAAACTGAAAATAAATATTAAAAAATGATTAGCATTCATAAAAAAAGATCTATAGCCACATAAGTCCTTGACTTATCAAATTAAATGAGTATTGATAAAGTCACAATTATAATTGTAGATCGAAGTGAATGTATGATATACATGATATGGATGTCATCTGTTCCTTTTAATGGAATTGAAGAGACCCTAATCCTGCAATTGACGGCATGTAGTAGCCGCAATACGATTATGATGATTGCAGATATTACAATATTAACTTTAAATTAATATAAAAAATATTGAATATAAGAAACAGAACCGCCCCCATGTGCTACATGCGATTGCCTATTTATGGTGCTACTACTAATGTATTAATTTTTGCCATAATTTTAAAAAAATCTTTTTCTTTCTAGATATGAAATTGGTTTGATTCCAGTACATTTATTTAAAAAAAAATTGGAATATATCAAATTTAGATTAAAATATTATTAAAATCATACTCACGCTATGAGTTGCAAGAATTTGCAATTGTGGATCTGTTGATTCAAGTAGTTTTTGAACCATTTTAAGGAAGCTTTCAACGAAAAGATTTAATGTTTGTGCATGGCAAGCAACCAATAGATTATCCATTGCTTCCATTGCAATTATGACGAGCCTTAAAAAAAATCAATCTTTAGTTTTTACATTCGGACAAAAAAGAAAAAAGCAAAACATAGCATTCTTACCCATTTTTTTTCCTATATATGTCACGACTAGCTTTCTGAAATAAATATTCTCCTATTCTATCCAGTTTTTCTGGACTAGAAAGAGAATAGAATGTAAGTTTTTCCATATTAGATTTAACAAGTCCATCTTGAGGATTTACTGGAAATATGTTATCCACAAGTCGTTTGTAACGAGGTCGTAGGGCAGAACAGCAGCCGCAACAGCCTATAAAACAAAAACTCTTAAAAAAAACTACACGAGACAAAAATTTAAATTTAATGAAATGTAACCAATAGTAAAAATAAAAATTATTAATTTATTTAACATATTAATCAGATATAATTTGGATGTTTTTTATATTTCAGGGACAAAAATGTATTAAATTTAGGTTCATTTTAAAACTGAACTACACAGATCTCATAAATTACTTATTTATATCAAGTACTGCAGAGTTGAAAGTTCAATACAGCCTTCCGCCCCCTAAGATCACCATAACCTCTTTATTTTCTTTTCTTAATAAACCAGTTTTTAAATCCTAGCCTATAAATCTATCGTTATTTTAACTGTACTAATGCCAGCAAACCGAACTCCAATGCATCAATTAATTGGAAAAATAAATATTGTAGAATTCAAATCAGTAGCATTCAGTTTTGCTATGAATTACAAAATGTTATTTTTTTATCATCATATTTTACAAAAGCATTTTATAGTCACTGATAAAGAATAATAACACTAATCAGTTTTATTTACTAAAACCAGTACTACTTACATGTTAAATATATTATATTTGCTAAATAATGACAGCACCGACCCCACATTTTTTAAAATCACATTAAAACATAATGGTTATTTTATTTTTATAATAGAATAATGACATAGGCGGATTGAAAATTTAAAATTACAGAATTTGATAAATTATAACACAAAAATATCTATGGAGGTCTGTCAGATATTACAGACAGAAACAAATGTATTATTGAATATTGAACAAGTCAGAGTAATGTATCTTTTTATAGAATCCAAAGGTTGATTACGATGAGATAAAATTGTTCACAATTCAAGATTGTGTGAGTGATTACTGCCACATATCTGTTTTTTAACTGGCACTGAAGATTACATATTTCTTTTTTGTTTACGTTTTAAAGATATAAATAACATAGTTCATCTGACCTTAATGCAATTTGAGCATCCATATATATTATTATTCGATTACTAATTTTGATTTATAGATATATTTTACTTCTTAAGAAATATGAGGGGGATTCAAATATAACCCGGAATTTTGCTGTACGCATTTATTGGTGAAATATAAAAATACGAATGAAGCATCTTATTTTTCTAGATAGTTCCCTTCATTAGAAATATATTTATTGAATCAGATAGGAAGCATTTCGATCCCGTCACTGAAAAAGGAATGTAATAAGTAGCATTCTCTATTGCGTAAAATGTAATTATTCATTTTTTGTGAACGAAAGAGTGAAATCAAGTAAAATTTTGAGGAGTATTGAGGCACAGTTCGGTGATTCAAAAGGTGTTTTATTGATTTTTATTGTGACGACAGACAGATGGTGAATGCAGCCTATTATTATTAGCTACTAAATGACGCTAGGACTGTTTATCGTAACAAAAGACGAAGAAAACTGATTCTGCCCTTCTTCTGCTCCAGGTTTGTTCGCCTCGTCGGTTTGTTCATCAAACGCAGCTGAGGTAGCTCAGCTAACATGAGTTGGGTACGCAGGTCACCCTGTGCTGCATACCTATAAAGGGGTGTGTGGAACAGCCAATTACAGTAGTTGGTGGAGACTGTGTCAAAGGCTCTCATCACTATCCTCAACAGCCTAATCCCACAGGGGAGAATGGTTTTAGGCTGTTGGAACGGCGACTCATCTCCATGGTTAGGTACTACAAATGACCGAACCGATACGAGTACCATGGGGAAGGGGTAGGCCCTGCAGTCCGTCATCTGCTGTAGCCCCCTTCAAACTGAAGTTGGACTTGTGGTGGCAGTGAACCCGCAATAGCATATCCTTTGATTTAGCTTAACCTACGATCTTTCTCCTTCATTGCACCTTCGGGTACACGTAGTGCGAAGCTGGTCTTCCTGCGGAAACCTCGCCTCCTCTGGAGGATGTGGAGCAAAAGAGTTGAGCGCCTGGACACTCTACACATAGCATTTTTTGTGGGACCAAAAAATCAGTAGAAGACACTCTCTGTGCGGCTAGTCCGGGATAAGGAGGTAGCAACGCAGAAAATGGGATTGAATATTATAATGATCCCCCAATCCAGTTAGTCGCTGTCTGTTGTCTGTCACCTTTCCTTCTTCTGCATGACAATGCGCGACCGCATACAACAGCCGTAATTCGTGATAAACTCACCCAATTATACTGAGAAACTTTTAAGTACCCACCTTACAGTCCAGACATGGCTCCATATGATTACCATATGTTTGGTCCATTGAAAGTGGCATTTAAAGGGCATATTACAAGACAACGCTGCGATCAAACAATATGTGCGCAACTGGTTTTAAGAACAGCCGCCTGCTTTCTTCAGTGATGGAATCAAGAAACTTCCTATCCGATGGTTTATTTTTTTTTAATGAAGGGAACTATAGTAGATATTGGATTATTTTACTATAGAACTATAGTAAAATAATCCATTTTTATTTTTATATTTCACTAATAAATTCCGGGTTATATTTGAATCCCCCTCGTATTAAAAAATTACATTAAAATAATAAGTTTCAAACTGGAACTAATAAAAAACAACAAAAAATCTTTATGTAAGGTTTTAAGCATTCCTCAACTTACGATGATCGCTCGACTTTTTTAAATCATTATTACCCAACTGATAAGAGTGCAAGCCAGGATAAAGGTCTCTTTGACACGCTAACATTCATTTTTTGTCCTGAGTTAATCTCATTCATTGCACCACAAATATATTTAGAATTCATTCAGCATTTAATTTTCTTTTACAGTTGATCCATTCATTTTGTCGTAAGCGTCCACTACTCTCTTAAATACTTCACCATCAATACGATCTTGTAAACATTTGTCCTTTCTTTTACCCATTTGATTCTTTTACAATTGCATCATGTTATAATTAATAATATACTCCTCCTCATAGTTTTTAAACAAATAATTGAATTTCCTAAGGCACATTGCATCAGCTTTATTAATTTACCTTTTTTAATTTTATCTTGCTTGCCTACAACTTTGCTTTCATAGTTTATACGTTACCATTTATTAAATGAGAAATTCAATTCACTTCTCTTCCTTGGCAAAAGATATGTGTGTAAAATTGCGCAAACTTGTAACGTTTGAATGTATTTATTCATTTTAATTCTACAGATTAAGTTTAAATTCACAAAGATGTTTTTAAATATGCTTTTCTTCCTCTGTAGCAATCAAAATTAAATTGTAGAATTTTAAACGTAAACATTCAACTTATAAATAAGGATATGAACTCATAATTTAACACATCTTTTGCGTGAAACTTGGATCTGTCCTTGGCGCGCCAAACATTAAATAATCTCTCCAAACATTTACAAAAAAATTATTGCAACTGAAATATTTGGAACACAATCGGTTGCGGCTTAAATTTCAACGAGTTCCGTCAACGCAAACAAATGTCTCTCGATTATAAGAACATTTTCAATTCAATTACAAAAAATTGTGACAAGTTCCTGAGTAAAATATCCCAATCGAAAGTGCCATGCCGCGTAAAAAATGTGTACACGCACGTTACAAATGTAAGCTTTAATTAAGCTGGCTTTATATTTGTATATTAAGTAGATACTTCTATTTTGTAACCCAGTTTTAAATAAAGATTAATTTATTATAAATGAGACTGCCGAATATACTTGGAAAAGCTGATCATTCAGCGGATAAATGCTAAAATCTTCGATCGTCGGAGAACGAAAGTCAAGTCTGTCAGGTGTAGGGGAAGAAGGGATTTCATATTTTGAAAAAATGTGGGATAGACCGTCACCTTCTCATATTATTCTCCAGATGTAATGAGTTTATTTTTTTAATAACGATGTAACCATCCGGTTTCGACGGACTTTGATCAGTTTCGATTCCGATTTGAAAACTGTCAAGACTGAAAATAAGGAACGATGTCCAACTTTTCTGACAAAGTCACAATTCGGAATCGTATTAGTCATCCGCGCCCCCACTCCAACCCTAAACTCACCTACGCTCCCCATCGCGACAAGCCTTGACGTTTCGATTGACCCTGTTGCCGACAGTGCTGCCAACTTCACTATCTCACTGTCATAGACTAATATTTCCCCTATCTCTTTTCAATTGACATATTTCATTTTAAACATTTTTTTATAAATTTCATGTTAAATTAGCACTTATTTTCCACGATCGATTTAATCCGTCGATAAAATTGTCGAGCATTTTTTTTAGTCTATAAAAATTTACGAGTTTTTATTTTTCTCCCATGTTTCGCTTATTCAAATATATTTCTTTGTAGTTTTATAGCTTCACTGCATACAGAAAAACCTAAAAAAGAGTATTTTCAACAACAAGAAACGCAGACGGATGTCATAGAAGTGTCAAAGTGGAGAGACGCAAGCGACTCGATCGATCGCAAGACAGAGGGGGTGGAATGGGTGGAAAGGGCGAAAAGGGCGGAAAGGACAGAAAAGGCGGCCTCGTTCGTGCTCTTCGCGACTCGACAGTTGATAAATTCGTCTAAATGGGAAAACGACAACGGATACTCACAACCGGGATCCGTACATTTTTGAATTATAGCTTCGACGACGTCGTGAGCCTCGCCGGAATCGAAACAGCATTTCACGAACGACATGATCGTCTTTCGATTAGATCGCGAATATATTTTACAAAAGGTAATCGAGTGTCTTCCGCGCTCTCTCAACGATCGAATGCACACAGCTGTTTCTCATTTATGGGGTTACATCTTCCCGAAATCGGTATATCGCTCGCGAACGACAGCATTTCCCGTCCGCGCCGACGCAACGACGAAACGATTCAATGTTGCCACTCTTCGTTAATTTATCTACGAGAGAAAATCTAATTCCAAGCAGTTGAATTCATCGTTCAAGCAGCATCGCAAAATTTTTTAATAAAAATCAGGTATCCTTCGTTTGATTTTCTGACATAAGATTGAAATCTAAAAATCTGTAACGTAGAGTCGTCATTTTATTAAAAGAGTTATATTTTTAAAACATACTTTTTATCAAGAAATTCCTTTCCGAATTTTTAAAAGCATCAAATATTCACTTTATGATTGTATAAAAATATTCTTTATTATATTTCATATGATTAATATAATATCAATGCGACTGTAAATTAGAATGAAAAATATTTCATATCGATTGGAATGAAATGGAAAAATAAACGATTAGTAATTAGAATATTAATAGTTGATGCTAATTAATTTGTTATGTGCTACATGTAATTTTTCTTATTCGAAATTTTCTCAAGAGTGTTATAAAAATATTAAAATTGTTTCGTTTATTTTTAATAAAATACGATTACATTGCAATAATAATAAAAACAAGCTATGGAATTTTAATAATCCAACAGTCAATTATCTCGTTCAACAGAGCTGGACGCGAAAAATCGTATTTGCGACCGATCGCATGCAAACTGCAGTTTGACGTTTGCGGGCGGAGGCACAGATTGTGCAGGTTGCGTGTTGCACGATTTGCAATTGGCGATGCGCACCGCGACGAGTTCCCCTTGACATCGATACCTCAAAACTGTAGGTTTATTTAGCTTATAGAATCAGGATGTGCTCTATTCGTTCTGCGTTTTTAACGAATCTGTAAACCTTGTGTTTGCTTTTCATTAATAATCATATCTTCACACGGAAGTCAGTGAACTGATCATGAGTGATTTGTAATATCAAATCATTATACTGATATTTAAATATACCAATATAATGATTAGAGTTTATTCATTTCAGTACATTCCTTTCATTAATATCTTATGTATAATGGCTTAGATTTTATAAACGATTCACAATAAACACACTAAATGGTAATGATTGAAATTGCTCGTCGTGATTCATATTCTGATTATATTAAGAATGTTATACAATGCCATTAATTAATATATATATTTGTAACGGACACCTCGGAACCAGAAACTAAGCATCAATATATAAAAAAGAGTAAGACTAATTGGGAACAGAATTTACGGTGATTTTAATATTTTTAATTAAAACAGATGTTTTGATTTGACAGGCATTTAATTTGACAAACAGCAAAATTATTACAAATAATTTTACTAGTGATAAAGTGAGGTTGTTCCTAGAATCCTATTGTGAAAATTTTAGTTAAAATTCATATTAATGAGTGAACTCGATGACGATAAATTTGAGAGTTTATTGTTTACAATTGATTGTTCTAAATAAGGATTACCCTAATATTCCGTTGAATTTTTTTTACAAAAATAATTTAATACAGGATCAATAAGCAACTCTTTTTTCTAGACCGTATGATAATAATTATTGCAAATCAGATAATAACAGGTGTGATTTTATGAGAAGAAATTCTTTAGTCTGTACGAATTCAGAGAAACATTTTATATTTACAGAAAACTTCAAAATGGCTGAAGACCATTCAGATATAGAATGGCTTCCAGAATTGCTGCGCAGCGTCCAATTAGAACAGTTCCATGCAAGAATTCGAGACGATCTGCAAGTAAGTTAATCTTCATCTAGTTCTAAAATCCCTTATAAACATGGAGACTTGTATTTACTGTTGTATTTGATTGGTTCCAGGTGACACGGCTTGCACACTTTGACTATGTGCATCCTGATGATTTAGAGAAGATCGGTCTCAGCAAGCCAGGAGTGCGACGTTTGCTCGATGCCGTCAAGAAACGAAAAACAAGCCAGTGGAAAAAAAACATCTTGAGCAAACTGATTGGTGGTGGAAAACAGAGCACCACTAGCACAGTGACAAATGTCGCTAATGGACGTTCTAGTTCAGACAACATAAGCTTAACATGTTTGATAATGGAGAAAGACTTGGTGTAAATTTATTTTATTTCTTAAAATAGCTATTTTTAATATTTGAGGTTGAATATTTCTCATAATCGTTTTCAATATTAGCTCACTTTAAATCTGACAAAACTGAAAAAAATTAGATTATCCCTTTTTTCCTCAGGTTGCATGATAAGCTAGGCGATGGATCATTCGGAGTTGTGCGGAGGGGAGATTGGAAAAGGACCGTTGATTCGAGACCGACTCCAGTTGCTGTCAAAGTGCTCAAAGCTGATGCTCTCAGGCAGCCTGGAGTCTTTGATGACTTTGTCGGGGAAGTTCAGGCCATGCACCGTCTTGATCATCCACATCTGATCCGTCTCCACGGAGTCGTGTTTCAACCCCTGATGATGGTGTGTGAGCTAGCTCCTAAAGGAGCCTTGATTGACTGGCTCAGGGCTCAGAATGGCAGAGTTTCCCTGCATTTGGTTGGGAGATGGGCGTCACAAGTCGCCCAAGGAATGGCTTATCTGGAACAGAAAAGATTTTTACACAGGGATTTAGCCTGTCGCAACATCCTCCTCTCCACGTTAGATATGGTAATTTTCCAAATCTACCATGTTTATTTAATTTTGTTAAGCTTCAATCTAATTCATAGTTTTTTTAAAGGTAAAGATTGGTGATTTTGGTTTAATGAGGGTACTCTCTGATGCTGACGACTGCTATGTAATGACTGAACACAAAAAAGTTCCCTTTCCATGGTGCGCTCCTGAATCATTAAGATCAAGGCAATTTTCTCATGCATCAGATGTGTGGATGTATGCTGTGACTCTGTGGGAAATGCTTCAATTCGGAGAAGATCCTTGGATGGGTAAGACAACGCGTTACTAATAAAAAAAATTTGAAATTATTCTTCCATAATAAAAAAGGAAAATAGAAATTTTTATATGAAACACATATTATTTGTTTGTTCATAGGATTAAATGGTTCCACAATATTGCGTCTCATTCTAAGAGAAAACCAACGTCTCTCCGTACCTGAATCTTGTCCTCCTGATCTCTATTTACTTATGATGCAATGTTGGGATATTGTTCCCAAGGAGAGGCCTTCATTTGCTGCAATTGTAGAATATCTTACGAATAATAAATTTACATCATTAAAAGCAAATCAAAGGTTGGAACATAAATTATATTTTTGTAATATTCGATTATTGATATATTAGATTTTCCAGTTGGGAATGTCGCTTTTTAAACGAAAGAGTTAAATTCAAACAAAAAAAAAAGTTTAATTTCATCGATACAATGTATTCTCTTTCAGTAGATACATCTTTTTCCTATTTATTTATTATTTTTATTGGAAAGAGCAAGATCAGGAGAATATGGTTGATGTGGAATCGTTTGCCAATCGAGTTTTCGGTCATTTATGGGGTTGCGCATTATTATATTGCTAAAGCATTTGGCGACGGTTGACTACACTTGGCCTCTTCATACTCAACGCCACCTTTAAACTAATTGTAAATATTAAATCTCCTTCGTTATGGTTTGACCATATGTGAAGACTTCATGGTAGATTATCCCTTTGGAGTCCCACTGTACATTTAAAAGAGCTATTTTTACTGTTAAACCCGGTTGAGGGGTTGGTTTCTTTACCTGCCCTTTGAAAACCAGTGTCTTTTGCGTTGATTAAATCATGACTCATTCTCCTGCGCATAGCCTTGATCTCATCAATAATGTCGTGCAGTATCCACACCCACTGTTTTATGGTTTATCCCATTTTTTGAAGTGTATTTGAGTACTTTTCCAGAATATCCAAACTTGTCTGTTAATTCTTGTATAGTCTATGTTGGAGTTGATTCAATTTCTTTAACCTTTCTCTCACTTCAGACCTTATTTCCTAAATTAAAATTTTCACTTTTAAATTGTTTCAACCATCCCTGGCATTGACAAACAGTTAGAGATTCTCCGAGTGTATCACAAATATTTTTAGTTGCATTAATTTTTTGAAGATATTCGTGCAGTATGCAATATCGCCTAAGTTATTTGTTCGGCACAAAATCCACCATCTTGAAACGCGTTTGAAACTTTTTTTTTGAAAAAATAACAATCTCCAGATATTAGTTGACTAATAAAATATACAATACTTGTTATCTAAGGGTTGTCTAAGACGCAACTGATGATCAAAAAGTAAGTATTAAAAAAACGACATTCCTAACAGGACAATCTATTTGAATTAGTGATAATATTTCACGAAGGAATTTGGGTTATTGCATTTTTTTCTTATGGATATGTTTTTTTTACAGCTATTCTGAAGAAGGTAAACTTGGAATAGAAGTAGGTGATTCTATAATAATAATCGATGGTAGATCTGAACTTTACTGGTGGAAAGGACAAAATCAAAGAACCTTTGACATTGGGCTCTTTCCGAGGTGATTTTATTTTGGCATATCTATCATATTTTTAAGAGTTTAAGATTGTTTTTATTGTAAAATTAGAAATAGAAGACACATTTGCTAATTACCACTGAGCTTGTTTACAAAATTATTTTGTTTTTATCTAAACTAATAAGAAGTTGAAATAGTGTAGTAAATAGTAAATTCAATTAATAGAATGCATGAATAACTCAATCTTCGCATTTTAAAAATAATTTAATATTTAATCAAGACATTTTTCTCTTAACAATTGAATGTTTCGTATGTGCAGAATCATTGTGGATACGGGAAAAGCTAAATATCATCAAGATATTAGTAGACCTGTTAATAATTCTTTGGTACACACTGGTCACGGCTCACCATTTGGTAAAACTTGGGGAAATCCTGGACATCTTGATGATACATATCTTAAAAATCCTTCTTTGGTCCCAAAAAAAGATGGTATGTAATCACAAAGGAATCATATCTTATTATGTTGTAATATAAATTTTATTGTAGGGTATGTACTATGAATCTATGAATTAGTATTTTGATTTCTTTACAAATTCATTATTTGATTTCTTGATAATAAGTTTTCGCATCTTGACAGCTATAAAAAATGCAAGATCGCAGTCTTTCCAAGTTAAAAAAAAATCACCTGAAGCAACACAACCTCAAACTTGTAGACGTGGAAATTCTGGAAGCAATCAGTTTAACTACAATAAGCTAATTAATGATGGGGCTAGCAATACAAATCATTTGTCTTTGATCAGACAGGCATCTAATGAATCTCCTAAAAAACAAAAACCTGAACGACCTCCACAGCCAAAAACTGCTCTTAATGGTATTATTTTATTTATTTCAACTAGAAAATTAATAGCCCATGTTGGATAAATTTTATGTTATTAATTTTGAATTGCATACATTGAAAAGATTTTTTTAAAATTTCCATTAACATTTAACCCGTGCCGCAACTGCAAAATACTCATAATCTTTAAGTGGAGGTTTAGCAAATATTAGGTAAAGCGGAAAGATATCATTTTTTTGTTATTTGGAGAAAAAAATTTTTTTCGGTATTCGGCCGGTTTTCCACTAAAGTAAGAAGCCAAATGATTTTTCACAGAAGTGATTTTTTTTATCGCTAAGCGAATGTTCTAATGACTTGAAAAGATGATAGTCTGAAGGTGCAATGTCAGGAGAATGTGGTTAATGTTGCAGCACTTCCAAATCCAGCTCCCTTATTTTGTTCTGCGTTATCCTTGCTGCGTGTGGTCTTGCATTATCATGCTGTAATATTCTTCTTTGGTTGTTAACTAGCACTGATCGCTTTTTGAGCATTTCCGCTTTTAACCTATCTAATTGTGTTAAAAATGGATCAGTTTCATACCTGGATGATAGCGATGAATAAATGATTATCCGTTGTTCCAAGACCGTTGATGACAGCTCGTGCGGTACCCAAATTCCCTATCTATGTTTTTCCCGAGTCTTTTCAAATGGTCTTTTACTGTCGACCAGAGATAGCCGATGTCTAGCGATAATTCCTTTATTGTTTTTTGATTATCAGATTCTACTAGAGAATTTAATGCGTCATCATTGATTATTGGAGGTTGTTCTGATTTTGGTTTATTTTTCAAATCTCTATCGGCACTTTTGAATTTTTTGAACCATCTATGGCATTTTCGAATATTCAATATGTTGCCTGGCAAATGCTCTGGGTAGCTTCTTTTGCTTTTAATCCTTCATCGAATAAAAACAACATTGCAAATGGGTCTCATCAATTTCTGGCTTGGACATTTTCACTATGGCTAAAAAAATATAAAAATATTTGAAAAAGTAAGACAAACAACAAAGCTTCAAAATGACATCACAAGTATAATAAAGCTGATGCTGCAAAACTAAATATTTAATATCTGGTTCAATTTTCGTAAGGAAAAAATGAAAGTCCACTCCTACCGCCGACCATAAAAGCTTGAATCCCTGCTAGTTCGGATTGAATACCACTGATATTTGATTTAAAGTTTGAGGAAAGATTTTTTTCATCTATGCATCGTGTCATGCTATTAATTTATTGGTTATCAATTACGTTATTTTGCAAGGCAAAAAAGTTAAGCACAATATCAGATTTAAAATTTTTAATATTGATATATCTTATACTGAAATAATATTAAAATTTAATAAAAAAGAATGATTTAAAAATGAATAAAGTGCGGATAAGAATTACAATATCTTTCATAATATAAATTTTAAACAAGAAATGTGTCAATATCTTAAAAGAATCTTTAGATGATGCTATCTCTTTCTACTCTTTTTATGAAATAATTGGATGCTATTCTATTTTGTTAGCAATTTATTCGCATGCAAGGTTACGAGACCGAGTCCGTTATCTATACGGTTTGACCTTATGCATGACATTATCATCTGTGTGCGTTGTTTAAGTGTTGATAGTATCTAACTAAATTCATGTAATTTCATAAAATAGCATTTCTCTTTGCACTACATCAATTGAATCTAATAGCGTCCGTCAATAATATCTAAAAATACATTTTTTAAATTAAATAATTTGCTATCTCTGTTAGACATAAAAACCGATATTGTATTTTTATATTATTAAACTATAATATAATAGTTGTTTATACATATAAGTCTTTTTGGTACATGATGAAGTAAATATATTTCATGGCTTAAAAGTTATCCTCACATCTTAATTTATGTAGGAAGTGTCGGTATTTTGATAGATCTTTCAACAGACGAGGAACAATCCACAAGATTAGCAAATGAGCACAAATTGTTCCACTTACCTAACCAGCAAATTCTATCTGAATCAATTTTAGACCAGCCAATTGACATTCCCACTGAAGGTATTTAATGAACTATGTTTTTAATGGATAACACGTAGCATTATGATTTTACAAAAACATTTCAATTGTATTATTTCAGTTATGGAGACATCATATTCTGCATGGGAAAATGTAAATTCAAATAGTGATATATATACAAGGAATCTCGAACCACCACCTTACCAGCAACCACCCAGTTATGCAAATACTTCTAGCTGTCAACCAAATGGAGAATATTCAATTTCAACTGCTCCAGATTATTCAGACAATGTTATTCTTGAACAAAATGTTGAGACTGAAAATGTCCATAAGCCAAATGAATATCAGCCGTCCTTAGAAAATCAATTTACTATGGGTCTTAATAATACTAACGATCCTTTTGACACTTCTTACATACCATGCAATGAAAAACTATATGCTGCACATGGAAGCACATCTTTACGAAATTCACAAATGCCTAAGTCAATGGATAATGCTAATAAAATATACGACAGAGCAAGCTTTCAATCACCTGATATTGAATCTGAAAACTACAGCATTGCTCAGGATCAAAACACAGTCTCTGATGAATTACACTCTCTCAGTCTTCATTCTTCTCCTGTAAAATTATTGAATAAAAATTTTATTCAGGAATTAGAAAAAAACTTGGGCAAGAAAGAAGCTACTGCAAATAGTAATACAAGCAATAATCTATTATCAAATGAATGTGTTTCTGAAATGAATAACTTGTCAACAATAAATTCATCAGGTCAATCTTCTAAAGTTTCAAATAAATATGCTGCACTTGAATCTCTAAAAATGAACTCACTATCGAATCGCACAACTAGATCTACTGTAACAACTGAACCTCAATATGATATTAGCACTTATTCCACTGCACATAATCCAAATTTAACAAATTTTAATGATAATTATGGAAGTCAATTAGGAGAAAATTCTGGATCTAAAAATAGCAACATTACTCCAATTGGAGACACAAACGAAGTTATTTCACAAATGTGGAAAGAGCAAATACAAAGTAGTAGTTCAAATACTCCAGGTCATCATACATTAAGCAATTATTCCGATGTATTACTATTAAGAAACAATGGAAATTTTAATGCTGGCCAATCAAATTCCCTTCAGAGGAACACAACTATAGGTGAATTTAAATCAAATAGAAGCAATACTCTACCAAGATTGGGCACAAATTCTGAATATTCTGAACAACCAGTTCAGAATCAATCCAACAGGCAACCCTCTGTTGCAAATCATTATGTCTCAACAGCTCAGCCCATTTATAATGAAATCAATGACCATTATGATATTTACAACTCGGCAAGTCTACAAACAACCTATCATATGTATGGAAACGATGCTCCGGGAATTATATCAGTTGCAGCTCCAAGATTATACGATGAAGTGTTTGAAGGCGCATATGGAACAAGTTTAGGTTCTGGTCCTATTCTTAGACCTCACCGCCCTGCACCACCTTGTCCCCTAGAATTGTTACAAACTACACCGCAAGTTGTTTATCACGAGATCCCTGACATGTAAGTATATAAGTGCTAAACTATTGAATATAATTATTATAGACTCAAATAATTTTGTCTGCTTTAATGTTGATGTACTGTATTTTTTTTAAAAAAATACATTTACGAAACTAAAATATCAGATACTGATAAATGTTTTGTGTGACATCGTTTTTTTAATTAAACTATTTTATAAAATTGCCACCTACTTGTGTAGTTGTAAAATTGCCAACAATTGTGATGATTAAATTTTAATGATTGATGTGCTATATATCATGCTTGTTTTAATAGTGTATTTTTATAATTCCCCTTAATTTTTTATCATAAATAGGGGACCACAATCTACACAGCAACTCGAACGCAAACTCGGAATATCTGGAATAAGTGGTGTGCTACCTGTTACGGAAGAAACTATCAAAAGAATGCAGGGGCTTTTACTCGATTCTGGAGAGCATGCCGGACGAGCTGAATGTATCTCTGCGTTGCAGGTTGCTGGTGGAAACATAACAATGGCTTTAAGGCAGTTAAAAGTGGATCAGCTAATGAGGTTTTTATTTTATATCTGTAACATAAATTTATAGACATAAAATCATATGCTTATAAAGGAATTAACGTTCAATAGCAATTATTTTAAATTTTATTTTGTGCTAGCGAATACCCAGCATGCGTTGCAATGCCACTCTTAAAGATATAAAGTGTATATATTTTAATTCAGTTTATTGGAATGGTTTTATATATTTTTAATTACACTAAAAAGCGGGTATACTATCGCGCTTAGTAATTATTTGAGAGGTAAATTAAGAATTCCAATATACCTCTTTTCGATATTTCGAGTCTCCTGTCAGACTCACGAAAGCGGAATAACTGCCGGTGCCTTGGTGATGCTCCATGTGAGCATCCTCCAAGTCAGATATTTTTACTCGGTTATTGATGCTTTAATTTTCAATAAAATTGGTAGCTAAACAAATCGACAGCTGTAGTGCTTTATTTACCTTAGCAGCCACCAGACCAATATGCGCCAACATAGTGCTTACACTAAACGTCTCGCATAACAATTTGCGTACACAAACAATATTTTTACTATGCCTATGTTATTCCCGCAAGTGTAAACAATAAGTCGACACATTTTTATCGCAATCGGATGAACGGTATGGCAGCGCATTAAATACGAACAAACAAAGATTAATTTTTATATGTTGGATTAACCTTTTAAGTCTGTCCAACTATAGCCATCACTGTATGCACTCCTCAAAATTATGTGCGATATCTTAAGATTGAGCAACCTATATTTTTTACTGTAGTTTACTTAACTTTTTTTATACTATGTATTTTTATGTCAGTAGACAAACGTCAGGTTTAAATTCATACTGTAAAGGTTAAAGAGTATTTTTTTAAAACTCATTCTAATATTATTATATTTTAAATAAATATATTATCATAGTGCAGCCCCAAACAGTCCACTGCAGAATTAGGATCTCTTCAATATCCATTCACAGGAAGGGGTTACATCTATCCCGTCTGTATCATACATTCACCTCCTCATTCATTCTATATTGAAGGTAGTATGAATTTCATTTAGAATGCTCACCCAACGAGCCACCTGGATGACTGTGTTGAAGGGCGCCTTTGCAACCGTCTCTTTCTCTTGAATTTGTAAATATTGAGTAGATTTCCTCAGGAGATAGTTAAAAACTACTCTAAATGACTTTATTGGATTTCTGGAGTACAGAGCCCCCCTTTTTCATTATAAGAGTGTTGCCGAGATAAGGTGAAGTGTTATATGACACCTAAATGCATCTCAGATTCGCTCCTACACTAATTGAGGGTGATACCCCATTTACATGCGACTTCGTGACTGAGTGATTTCCTATTTCAGGTCGACCGTCCCAATTCAATGAATACAAATAAATATATTTTTGTTATAATTTAAAATATTTTTCCAGACTGGGAGTAGCATCGAAAGAACAGTGTGAAACTGCACTACAAACAACAAATTGGAACGTAGAACTTGCTGCTTCGTCTCTTTTGGATGGCAGATAACTATAATTATTGTGTTATTAATGCATATATAAATTTAAATATATTTTTTATTGTATATTATGTTATGAAAATCATCGAAAATAAATTAGTTCAAAAATTTTAGTTTTATAGAATGAGCATAATTTGACATATTTTTTATTCAAATTGTGCAGTTTATAATTGTATATATTTTTAATTTTTTCTTAAATCTAAACTATAGCTCTCTTTTTCATGACTCAGTATTGCCACTTCTATTTGTATGTGTTGAAACCATGACAATTTCATAATTATCTGTGATTTATGGTATGCTGCTCTAGGATTTAATGTATGATTCTTAGTCCAAAGCTTTGTAAAAAGTGATACATGTATATATTTTTCTCAGCTCATTCCAACTAATTTATATCCCATCTCGTCTTTCGTTTTATTTACAAATACTGACTAAATATTTTCAAAATGTTAATTATCTTATATATAAAATTATAATGATGCTCATTATGTTCACCTTTTTTCCTGATTGAAATATTAATATACCGTTTTCAGTCATAATTTTTTTTAACTCCGTTGACTATTTTTTCTTTTATTCAAATGCATGTGAAAAATAAAAATCATTGAGAAAAATTGGAGTGTGCAAAAATTCTTAATGCTTTGCAGCATTTTAAGAAATGAGATTAATTTTATATAATAGGAAAAATATGCTCATTTTGGTTTACAATTACAAAGCAACAGCTCTACTATAAGATTTGAATATTTTCATGTACTGCTAATCTTCCCTTTGTGTTTGCATATGAGAGATTAATTTGCGTAATGTCACTAGATATATCTAAATAAAATTGCTAGATATACTTCTAAATCTTACTCTATAAATATGTAGATGAATATTTAAAGTACTAAGAATACTTTATGCTAATGTAAATGCAATTGTAAACTCATTTCTTAAACACACAAATGCTCTTATTTTTAACAAGTCCTTTTTATAAATGTGAAATTTTATCGATTGAAAATACTATTTTTTCTTAATTTTTTTCTCTTATTTCAATCTTCGTTTTCTTTCCGTAATGCTGAAAATTGCATTTCAAATTGCTCACGGTGTATTGATGCTCATACGATTGAAAAGCTATAAAATATTGATAGAAATACCACAAATTCGAAATATAATGTAGCTTTGTTCAAAGTATAGTGATAATTATTAAATTAAAACATTTACTCAAACAAATTATTATAAGTCTAACACTTTATATTTGCTGTTTTGCGAAAATGATTCTAAATATAAACATGATCGAATATCCAATTGACTGATAATTAACAAGCATCTAAGCGAATCTCAAAAACATAAAGGATATGTATGCATAATAATTTATGGGCATTTCAAATGTAATTTTATAAGTCTGGATTTTTACAGCTTTGTCAATTTCATTTTTAGTACTTACATAGTGTTATGTAATTGAACGAAAACTATTTTTACATTTTATATAGTTAATGTCCATTTTGATAATGTTAAAAAATAAAAATTTATTTTTCTATTACCCTGGTTATTCCAGAACCTGATTTATGTGACCTCAGATAATTGTGAGTATAGTGCATTAAATGCATGCTTCTACTTCAATAATGCATATGCTTAAGAAGCAAAATTTCTCTTTTTTAAATCATACAAAGATATATATGATTGACGATTACTTTATACTCATTTATTAATTATTATATCTCAAGATGTACTCGGTTATTTTTATATTTGTAATACTGTACTGTATGACAACAATAATTTTCAGCTGTATCTTACCAAAATAATAATCTTTTTTCATAATTATTTAGGAAATGTTACTTTTCATTTTTTGTGGCAGTAATTAATACTCCTAATTAGCGTTAATAGAAAAATGCAACTATAGTAATAGTTACACTAAACATAACCATTGGAAATTTCTATTGGATAATGCAGCTAATATACAACCCCTTTTACAATATCTATTTTTATTTTAACCAGTAGAGATGTTAATTATTTTTGATTTTGAATCATTGCAATTTACAAACTCATTTTTTAGCTTGTTTGTTTTTAATGTTGTACATTAAACATGTAATTTGTAAAAAGGGGATATTATTTGATGCATATTATTTTGAAAGAAAGGTTTTTTACAGCCAATGTACATAATTATTTACTTGTGATTTGATTATAATTCTGTCAATAGTTTAATTTGCCCATTGTTAGAAACATGGTGTCTTCCAATTTATACAATTTCAGTATTAAATGATTTCAAATGTAATAATCACTAGTAGTAGCAACATATACAAAGACATATTTTATTGTCGGAAACTTCAACAACAAAAAATTGTAGTGAAATATTTCACAGGTATCATCTATCATCACATATTACATTGGATAATATATCGTTGTATAATTGGAATATCGATCTAATATTAAATTACTTCTGAAGTGCTTTTTTTATTGTTTTCCTCATTGTATTATATTATAGCTTGATAAAATGTAATATTGTATAAGTACATATTTCCTATTAACAATAGATTAGTAAAATTATATCATTTATTATATGTACAATGTCTCATTACATATTTGTTTTTGTATTTACATATTAGTTTAGTATTAACAATAAATATATATTGCAAATAGTGACTATTTTTTTACATATGTTTAAATATTTTTCGAACTGTACAGGTAGTCCTCTAATAATGACGGTCCGATTTACGACTATGGGATGGACACATGGAGCATGGATACATGGAGCAGGGAGCTATTGCCACATTTAAAGCCTATTATTTAAAAACTACATTTGCTCAAGCAATACTAGCGCTCGACGATGGAAAATCGTTTAAAGAATTTTAGTATTCACCATGCGATTAAAAATATAGGAAAGGGATGGCAAGAGGTCACATCTATGTATGGAATATGGAAAAAGTTAACTAAACATTTTGAAAATATAACTCATTTGGAAAAGAAAATGAAATTACACACTACAAATCTCATTGTAGAACTTTGCCAGAAACTTGATATTTATATTGATCGTGAAGACATAAATCAACTTATAGAAAACAATTTGGAAGATCTTACAAATTAAGTATTATTATGCATCGAAAATCATAGGGTTGAAGAAGAGACTAAAAAAAAAGAAATGGTATTGGAATCTCCAAAAAAATGTATATTGAAGAAATGGAAGCAGCGTTCCTTCAAATAGACCAAGGAATGCAAAAATGGTTTCGGATAACGAAAGATTTTTAACTATAAACCGCAACAACCACATGTTTTATTTTAACACAATTTATGTTACATATTTTGTATGAAATTCGACTTACGATCAATTCGACCTGCGACCAAAGTCTTGGTCGTAAGTCGAGGACAACCTGTACTGTTTCAAACACTTTTCAAAATATTCGCATGTGCAATTATAATTTTAAGTAGGAGAGGAGAAAATCTAGGAGTGAGTAGCGAAATTATCAATTATATTTAAATATTATTGCAAATTCACCTCACCTAATCACATCAATATTTACTTTTTCAAATCCAGGAAATCAGGGGAAACCTGAATTGAGACGATCGATCAGAAATATTAATATTTCCAATCTCCCAAATTTGTTGATACGGTGAACATTTATTTCCACAACCTTTATGTTAAGAGTCCAGGATCTAAACCACTATACCAATAAATATATATATAGTACATAATATCTAAATTTAATTAATGAATCATCAAATATTTATATCATCAATGGCAAATCCCATAATCTGGGAATTCTGATACATTCAGCACAATGAAATATAGTAACAATTGTGACCTCATAATGAAGTAACTCATTAAATTGCGATTAAAACTTGCAATTATTTGAATGATTGAAACAGTAAACAACAAAAATTAATTTTAACGTGGAGTGCCCATTACTTATTTAATATTAATCTATTTAGGTAAGCTAAGTTATCATCCAAGGATTTAAAAGTAATTGTAAATTGTAGTATAGAAAGTAAGAGTGCTTAAAATATCAAAGAAAATATATTTGTAGTATCTTTTGACAATTTTCTACATAATAAATATTATGTTATGTCAAGTATTAAAATCAAGTAGAATTTAAATAAATACTCACCAAGATTGTATCTTTTAGATGTAGATGGGTGGTGAGTTGTCCATCAATTAGTTCAACTTGTAAATTCGTCATTTTATTCTTTAATTTTGAATATTGATCTAAAATTCATCGATAATCTGAGCCTTCCTGTTTACAATTTGTGAGTAAAATGAATAAACTTTAAAAAATGAATAGATAGTTCATATATTTTAAAGAAAAAATGTTCATAAAAGAAACATAGTTTTATAATAGATTTTAATTACTCACAACAAAATAATACAAATTAGCATGATGAATGATATTGTACTTCGCGTGGTAATTATTCCAAATTGAGAAATAATTTGTTATGGCTTATCTTAAACAATTATCGAGATTAGTATCAGTAAGCCCTTTACGATATTCTTCGTGATGAAATTCACGTTCGAAAACGTTAATTCATATATGAATTTTGATAAGACTATGCGTGATATTTTCAACGTAAAGTTGTACCGATCAATTCTCACCATCGATTTTTGAAATATTTACAGTTCATTTCAATATAATTTTGTAAATAAATTATAACCAAGGCTTCGAACCGCTATTTTTTCATTTCGGTTACGTTCCTAGCATTTTATCGGTTCGGTTACGGTTAAATTAAAGCATACGGTTAACGGATTGCTTAAATTTTATTAGAAGATAAGCAATCTTTTGAAGAAGCGAATTTTATTTCACAAATAAAATCAATTGCAAATGAATGCATGATGTTTTATTCAATATTGAAAATTAAACAAACTGGAGCACGACTTATTTAACAGTTATAATTAACGTGGCTATTTATCTAAGTGCGCTATTTTCCGGTGGCACACTTGATTGAGAATGTTATCGACAAGTATTGTAATGTAACTTTACGAAGTTGGAATTATTTCGATCACGGACGTCGTGACAATGAATAGCAAAGGATTAAAAATATATTCCTAAATTATGCAAATTCTTAAACGATGCTAGTTTGTAAATTTTCGGGTTTGAAAGTCATTCTACTTTTTATATTGCTTTTTATAATTATTCGGATTTTTAGTTTAGTTTTAGTCCAATTTTTGTCCTTACATAATGTGCCAATTTTCATAATGTAGTCTGAAATAGTCTTAAGAATTGCAACAAATTGAAAAATTAAATTTGTCCTTTTTAATGTCATTTAATTGTTGAATACATTAGTATTTCCCCGTGGCACTTTCATCATTACAACCACCAATCTATAATGTAATATTTTTGGCATTATTTGTAACAATTTAATTAAAAATCACTATATAAATCTTTTCAGTGTTCTTGTCGTTCCAAAACATATTGACACAGTATATAATTATCTTGTTGGAATGTGTAATTTCACCCTAATATTCAAGACTTGAAGAGACAGAGACATTTTCTTGAAATATTTTTAAGCAACCCTCTTTATTTAATTTTCCATCGATTTTTATTAAATGCCTTATCTTTGTCTTTTAACCTCTAAAACAACCTCACATCAACACATTTCACTTCCTTGTTAAATTGTACACACTTCTGAAGTTCTTGTGATCTTGTGTTTGTTTTGCGAACAATAACTTTTCTTATTGAGCCAAAAAAATCAAATTTGTTTTCGTACGCCTAAAGAAATTTATTCTTCATTATATTTATTCAATTTGGGTTTCTTTAGCGTTCAGCGCACATGTCCATTAAGTCCACATGAAGTAATTTTTCTTTATAGAGACCGACATAACATATTAAACAATCTGATATGAAACAATTTTACAACCAACTGAGAAAGCTGTAAAATGATTTATTTTTTAAGCTAATATTATATAATGAAGTTATCTTCGTCATCCACAGTAGATTTAAATAACCCAATATTTTCCTGCCCTTCAAAGTTCCAGTCCCCTGGTGTCTTCTGTAACTCCGCGATGAAAATTTCCTTAATTAAAAAGCTTTCATTTCGCAGTGTAATAATAAGGATACAAATCTTGATACTTAATCTCGTTGATTTGCTTATAAAATTTAACTTTTAGAATGCTAAGATACGACATATTGTCGATTGTGAAACTATCGAGGACTGCAAACAGTGATCGTCATTGGCTCATTAATGACTTCAAAATGCTTAGCTTTGTAATGCATCTTGCTTTTACATAAACAAGAGAGAGAAAGATAGTAAACAAACTTCCGTTTATCAAAATACACAGTAGCAGTCAAAGGGTTAAAAAAACACCTTCTTATACCCATTGTAAATATACAGTTAGAATGATGATTGTTTATCAGAAGCGTTCTGACATTGAAAATAAGAATATAAGAACGAGATAAATAATTTGTGATGACTAATTGTTTTATGTAAAATCACGTGTTTTTACATTAAATTCTGTAATTTGCTAGGTGTTTCCAAACTTATGTCGGTAGTGTATATACTGATGATAGAATTACTGGACCACTTTGTAAATGAACAACTTTAATTGATGCAAAACTTTCGTAAATAAGACTAATAAATAGTCCAAATTTGATTCGATGTTATTCAATGTGACAAATGTAGTTCTACAAGTAACGGCAAATGGGAGACGACGCCTCAAACGAAAGGTAATGTTTCAATTAAGTAGTTTTAAATAATGGTATGACATTCCTTTTTGAATTTGATGTCAATGGGGATGCACAAGTTAAAATGGTCGCTTATGCTCTCCGAATGAAAACTTCGCAGGAAGGATAATAAGATGATCTAAAATGCATTTTTTTTTCATGTCCAACATCTCCATGTGAGTTGAATAGGCGTTGGAATAGTTGGAAGTGGTGTATGGAGGACGCGAAACGTGGAAGTGGGAAAAATCGATGAAACTCGGACGCGCAGGTCTCAAACACGCTGGCTCAGTTGCCTCCCGAACAGCTGGGGGAGCGAACACTCCGTTTCTTCAGCGACACCCTCCCGACACCCCGCGATTCTGCTGGGAGAGCTTTCGTCGCGAGGGAATTATGCTCTAGAGGGGCTCGGGTAGTCCCCGTTAGAGGTAAAGCTCTTAACTTGCGACCTTTCGCCGCCGAATCGGATCTCGCGGAATCCATCAGCGTAAAGGTCGCGACATATGTTAACGAATGTCCCCAGATTATCTGCTTATGTCGCTCAACTCGTTCCACCGATGCCTTATCTAAATAATAATGTTAACGAGCCTCGATCGTCAATTAGCGTCGTCATGCTTATCTGCGACGTCATTCGGCGTGCCTTTAATGCTTTCAAACTACCATGCGCGAGTGATCTTCGACTGTGCTGAAAACGTTTAGCAACAGCCTCAGTGCACGTTATTTATCATTAGAAACTCCATTGAGACTAAAAACTTCACAGAGAACATGCAAAACTTAGCTATCGATCGTCCGCAACAGGTCGAGACGAAAGACTTCGAGTTCGCGATGCATGGTCAATTCTTTCAGCACACAGCCTATTATTTCAATCAAAATGTCGTACCGAAAGATCGATCGATCCGCCTCGCAATTTCTATAAGCTCAGCGTATATCAAATATAAATACATAGTTTTTATCGTTTTGCCATTATGACACGAAGAAAAAACGTCACATCGTGTGTTCTTCATCGAATTGTTAAAAAAATATAAACATCGGATCTGTAAAATAAAAGTATTTTTATAACGATATTCATACAACCATACGACCGAATGCTGCTTGAAACGCCAGAATGGAAGCACAAAGAAGGCCGAATGCAATCACAGGAGGACGGGACCAACTGTTGCTTTCGTATTACTCAATATTTTTGTCACAAAGTCTCCGCTACATTGAAGAACCTTCGACATTGCAAAACCTTGAATATCGAAAAATTTATATTTTTGCGTCGCATGTTTACGGAATATCGCGTTACTGAAGAACTTATTGATCCAGATTCGTTTTTGCGACGTCGAACTAAGTGATTTTATTTAAATTCGTATAATTCCAAAATCGATATTCGCTAACCAAATGGCTCGTGTGTATATTTAGAAACACTAAATCGCTACTTCGGAATTGCAAATCCAGCCCTACATCTATTTCATATGTTCCTGACACATTATCATTACTATTTCGTTGTATATCCAATTGGTAAACAGCCATTATCCGTGCTCGCAACGTGGAGTGGTACAATTCTTATCTATAGCTAGCTTGAAACGTTGCTTAAAGTACTGAAATAGATAAAAAAAAAAAATGTTTTTAGAGCATTTATGAAGTGTTTCAGAATCATTTTTATTAACGATCGATAGATGATCAAGTGTATCAATATCGCTCGTGGGTAGCCCCGTCTAACTTTATTTATTTATTTTTGCAGAAACAGGAGCAGGCTAAAAACGATTCAAACTAATCGATATCCAAAGCGATTGTATGACATTTAAATTGATTATCTTTCATATTTTCAGGCGGCATGCGGCGGCCGCCGCTGCTGCTGCTGCTGAGTTGCTGCAGCTGGGTTTTCATTCCGGTTGAAGCAGACGGCAATGTCGGTAAGAAAATCATTTTAAGCACTTCGCATCGATAGTTTACTCTGATGAGAATTTACAAAAATAAGATAAGGTAATGCCTCCATCGAATCTCTTGCTGTTGAAGTTTAAACTCGAAAAATGCAATGGAGCTATCCACATGATAAATGACATTGAAAATATGAACAAAGTAAGACATGAATAATTCATTAATACAAGTAAGATCGAATACATTTTATCTGACATAAAATATATGGATAATGACACTCTTTTTAATATAATAGATTGTCCAGTTAGCAATGTCGTTTTTTTAAATGAAAGAGTTGAATTCAAACAGAAAAATTATTAATTGATTTCATCGATACGATGTATTTTCCTTGAGTAGATATAACCTTTTCTCATTTATATAATATTTTTTTTAAATTCCGAAAGAATAAAATTCAACGAGTTTTGGTATATTTTTCAATTCCTCATTTCATCTTCTATATTTATGATTTTTTTCATCAATAAATAATGCTGCATCGATAAATGACAGTCGGAAAGAGCAAGATCTGGAAAATATGAAGTTTTCGGTCATCTTTGATTTATGGGGTTGCGCATAATTATATTGCTAAAGAACGGTTGACTACACTTGGCCTCTTCTTACTCGACGCAACTTTTAAACTTTCTAATTGTGAATATTATAAATCTCCCTCGCTATGGTTTGACCATATGGAAGAACTTCATGGTAAATTATACCTTTGGAGTCTCACTATAAATTTAAAAGAATTTTTTTATGTTAGATCAAGTCGAGGGGTTGGTTTTTTAACCTGCCCTTTTGAAAGCCATTGTCTTTTGCCTTTTTGATTTGAATACAATACCCATTTTTCGACTCCAGTCACGAAATAGTATAAAAATGGTTGTTCCTTCTCTATAAATTAAATCATAACACATACTACTGCGCACTGCCTTGATCTCATCAATAATGTCGTGGGGTATCCACACCCTCTGTTTTATGATCGTTTCCTATTTTTATCAAGTGTATTTGAATACTTTTCCGGAGTATCCAAGCGTGTCTACTAATTTTTCTATAGCCTATATTGGATTTGATTCAATTTCAGCACGCGGGATATTGTCATTCACTGTAACCTTTATCTCACTTCGGACTTTATTTTCTAAGCTAAAATTTTCACTTTTAAATTGTTTAAACCATCTTTGGCATTGAAAAACAGTTAGACATTCTTCGAGTGTATAACAAATATTTTTAGTTGCAACTGTTGCATTATTTTTTCATTAATTTCGCCAAATTGTTTGTTCGGCATAAAATTCACCATCTTGAAACGTGGTTTGAAACATTTTTATTTTGTAAAAAATAACATGAACTATACAATAAGTATTGTCAAAAGGATGGTTGAGACATAACTGATGATCAAAAAGTAAGTATAAAAAAAACGACATTTCTGACTGGACAATCTAATAGATAAACTGTGAGATTATGAATATAGGAAGACTGGAGAATGGAAAATTAGTTAGAATGTCTGCAAAGCTAATTAAGGTTAAAAAACATCTTAAAAAGGATTAATTTGATGATCTTTCAGGCCATAAATTGTAAGTTGAAATATGACAAATCTCCGTATTTATGTTTGAATTAATTCAATCGATTGTCTTGCCTTCTTTGGGTGTCGTTTTTCGCAACATGCTTAAATGCGTCGATCTCTCCAACTTAAATAGTGCTTTAAAGCATCCACAAGGAGAAGACAGTATATACTTTCTTCCTTGTATATTTTCGGACGTTCTTTTTCTTCAACATATGTTGCCGTTGTCGTTGTTTCACGTATTTATTGATACGTAAGCACAAAACGCAAACATCCCTATGTCATTCTGATGATCATCACAATGCCTTTGAATTTATTTTCATATATTTCTATCGTAAATTATTCTGTCGGAGATAACGCTGGATCGTTATTTGAAAGTTCCAAATTATCTCTAGCACTACAGGACGATAACGATACAAATAGTTTTTCAGGTAAGTTATCGATCGATTAGCAAACATAATTCAAATATGTTTTCAAATTGTCTCATCGTCTAAATGCAATAATCTGTAGGCAGCTCGCTTCATCTGCAGGAAGATCCCAACTGTAGATAGTCGACATTCATACTCGGTAATAGTTCTAATCCGCTCAATTTTCTTTAATACTTTAATATTTTAAGCGGCTATTGGTAACAACTACTTCTAAGGCTTCATGATAAACGTTGAGCTTTAGAATAAGTCCAAGAAAATATTTAGTTCTTAAGAATATCATTAAAGGCTTAAAGGTAGTTGTTGTGTAAAGTATTTACGCAGCAATAATGTGCAATCGAAAAAAAAAACAACCATTGGTAGTTAAAATGTTTAAAATACCACAATTTATGAAATAGAATTAATATAAAATTCGGTATTATGAATATATTTTCAGAAAGGGACGATAAAAAGGATCATCCACACGCCTTCAGGGTACCAAATTTGATTTGTTTGATAAATTATAAAAGCAAATGTTAGCACCAACACAGCGCTAAAAACATAAAATAAGAATAAATTATGATCATGAAAGTCTTCATAAGATCGATGATAAAATTATTCAATTATGATGTCGATGATGAACTAATCTCTTCGGCGGATGAAAATCTAATTGTTATCTGTATCTGAAACTATACGTACTGCTCAAAATTTTTTCTACGTAATAATTCAATATGATTGAATTTTTTTCCAGCTTGAAACTAAATTCCACATTCCACGTTAATGCTGTAAATATTATCAGTTTGTCCTGGAATAGTATCCTATAGCTCATACTTAGGAGCATGCGCCCGATAAGCGAAAGGTCGTCGGTTCAAATCCATAAAAAACGATTTTTCTGGTTGCAATGATAGCAATGCTAATTCATTGTAATGGATATATTAGCTTATTAAATTCATCTCACTTTTGTTATACGAGCTGCAATCAATATATCGATGACAGTTTCTTCGATTTTTAAGCGATATTAACTATATTTTTGTGTTATAAATTTAATACTAAAGTAAAATTGTTAAAATTGACCTTTCTATCTGTTCCCACGTCAAAATTTGAACCCTTTTAACGACACATGTTAAAGGGTAAACTTTATAATAAGGACAGATGAAACAATCTACAATCGTCTTACAATCTAAAATATGTTATCATGAGGGAGAAGTAAGTAAATATCGCCAATTTCGTCGAGAACTAAATAATGATATTTAATAAGTAATTTAGAGACAATTCAGATTTTGTCCAATACAATGTTAAACAGAAATCTAGAGAACATCATCAATGATTAAGAAGGAAATCGTTTGAAAAGTGATGGGATAGTCAATATTGTGTTTTCTAAATCATTCTACTGTAGATAGATCCACAATTAAGCCTTCGGACTAATAAGGCAAAATTTTTAAGTCCAAATCTGCAGACGGCAAACAACGATTTACAAAACGAAAAGATCATTCATTTTACAAAAAATAATTATACTAATTCAATGGATATTTTTTTATGTATATCAAAGATCTTTTACGGCTTGATGTTTTGCAGCTGTTGGAATAG
Organism: Stenopsyche tienmushanensis; assembly: GCA_008973525.1. Taxonomy (NCBI): domain Eukaryota; kingdom Metazoa; phylum Arthropoda; class Insecta; order Trichoptera; family Stenopsychidae; genus Stenopsyche; species Stenopsyche tienmushanensis. The sequence continues at coordinate 127,508 of WACJ01000345.1, forward strand.
CTATCGTGTAATGGGTATTTTAATTGCCTCGATGGATCACGTTCGCATTTATTTGAAAGAATTCGATGAGGGGTAAGGGGGTATTTATGAATGCTACGAGTGGGTGATTATTTTTGCAATAATTGAATCTGATGGACGTGTTTCGCGTATGAAAAGAGCGGACGGTGCTTGCGATTAACGATTTTGCCCCTAGAAGACGCAGTAAAGAGCGAGTGGGCGTAGGGTGGCGGGTGGAAAGCTCGCCTGCGTCACGATTTCCCGCCCACGTACGCCGCCCAACACCCACCGCCCACAGCCACCCGCCGCCCACGCGACCTCACCGGCGCAATATGCTCATATTTATGGAACTTCATACAAGACTCGACGGTTAGATAAAGTGCATATAAATAGAGTACGTCGATAAACTGTTCGATCGAAACTCTATGTTGCCATACTTATCATCGACGGTTTCGTCTTTATAATGAACGGCTCTATTTCGAGAAGAATCGATCAACCAAATCGTGTTTGTTAGTCGAAAAACAACGAATCTATCTAAAAGCATGATCTTGTTTTTTGCAGGTTGCCTCTTCAGCGAAACCCTATGTACCGAAAGAGTTGAATGGTGCTATGACGGTATGATTTATTCCATTTTACGAATCATTAATTCGACTTGCATATTTATTTCTAAATCGTATATTATATCCGCAGTCAAAATTATTATGCCATATGCCATCTAATATTTTTTTTATTAAAAAAATTACACAAGTAAATCAAAAGTGGCATCGATCTCCAGGTCATTCGATGACCTTTCATGAATATTGATTCCTGAAATAAAATACAGGATATTATATTGCCTGTTTGCTTTTAGACAGGGAATGACCACAATACTATAAATAAGAAATTGTAAAAGGGATGTATTAAAACTTTACATTTGATCTTTGTTAAAATTGTAAATACCATATTAAATGCAAAAACAGCTGAGAAGATGGAAAAAAGCCCACTAAAACAATGACTTTTATAGAGGTTTAAGATGCATACTTGATACTAAATTTAAATACATTTGATTGTTTCCTGTCCATTGTCTTTTGACATTCAGATTTTCTTTGAATACTCTGAAAGAAATAAAGTGCAAGCAGTTGACTAAAGCTCATTTAAAAAATATAAATATTAATCATTACATATTATAGTTGAAATCAATCAAAAACCAATCAAACTTCATGACAATATAGTGTAAATCTCTTCTAGTATTTCTATGAATATTTATTTTCTGTATTTTGCTTTAAAAATATCTAAAGCGTTATATATTTTTTCAGACTATGCATTCGGAAAATGTCTACAGATGTACGGGAACGTGGAAGATGAAGATTTAGAAAGGTTTTTATTTTTATTGCGGTCCAAGTGCAATTGATAGAAATCGTGTATCTTTGATCATTTAAACATGTTTGCATTAATTTATAAATCTGATAATAAGGCTCCAATCGCAACTTTTGGAAATCACATTCAAATTATTCGAGAAAGGGGCACCATTTCTGCACTTTGCTTACATTTTGCGATCCTGTCTGGTTACAATACTCTTAAATTATATTCATTAATGTCGTCAAAAATATGACAGGTGAATTTGGCATGTAGTAACGGATTATCAAATTTGTTAGACTATAGAGTACTGCTCCCGATCTCTTGTATTCCGAAACATTTTGGAAAGGAGTACTTGTAATCCGTTAATTTATGAAAATTATGAGATACATGGATAAAACAAGGTTTCATATTGACCGTAGTCTTTATAAAAAAACCTGTTACCGTCATCAAACGTATTCCATGACAATTTTTGAAACGTTCCAACCATTCCTTGCTAGCTACAGAGGCTTCTATTTTTGTTATCTCCTTGTAAAACAACTTAGTTTTCATGGCCAATATGTGGCCAGAAATAGGTGTATGCCTATTTATTTCTAGGAAACAACCACATATACAAAACTTTCTCCACCTGTGGATGTTTAGCTTTCTTGAGAATTTGCCTCTTGTCTGGCCCACAATCAGTGATGGAGACGAACTTTTGAATGTTCTCGCGGTACTTTTTATATCATTAACTGTAGATTGTCCTACACTGTACTCACTTGTCAACATACAAAAAGATTCAATAAGATTTAGGAATTCAAAATATCATAGCCTATGGGGATAGTTTCTGTGGCAATTAACCGGTCAATAACTGTATTAGAGTAATATTAATTGTATTTGGTCTAGCAGAATTACTATATTATTTTACTTTGATTTAAAAAAATAAATCCCTTTTTTATTCATAGGCACGAGCTGACTACGGAAGAACTTCGGGCATTCGAAAGGGAACTGCAGCGTCTGCTGCTTCTGGGCTACAGATGGAGTCATGCTTACACCCAGTGCATCCTCCAGGCAATGCTGTACGCTGCGAAAAATGGGTAATATTTTCGTTCTGCCCCTCTGTTTTCATTATTTGGGGAATAAAAATAAATCTGATCAAAATAGGCTTTTGCAAATATCTTGGTATAAATTACACGCTCATCCGTCTGTCGCGAAACCTCGACTACGATTCAAATATCTTATCCATGTTATTTGATTTTTGGTATGAACATACTTTTTTCGATATGCGAATATATTTTCGTTCTTCCAAATAATTTTATTTACATCTTGCCATGAAATATTATGTCGAGAATTTAATGGGAAAACACACCCAACGCCCAAAATCTATTTAAGTAATTCTATCAAAAGCTTAAAATAATTTAAATAAAACAAACTTTAAGAAAATGGGAAGTTATACTTTTAAAATGTATTTTTAAATGGGTAAATATTTTTTAAATAACCTGGATTCTATTTTTTTTAATCGTAATAGTTTTTAAAAACCTATAAATATAGCTATCAAAAGTAAACGCATGTATGATTTTTTAGAGATTTCTAGTTTAATAATTTGGCTAGCAAGACTTCCTTATTCTTAAATACAAAGCAATTTATTGCATCTTACAAAATTATTCAGCAATAACTTAATCTTTAGCTCTGAATTCGCTTAGTAATCGCAGAAACTTTATTAGTCGAAACCAACTATCAATACTTAACTAATGTCTTCAATCAATTGGAATAATCGAATAAAAGCATACAATTGATTTTTTTATCTGTTTATAACGTCTATAACGATTGTCACTAATTTGCTACTGCCGTCGTTAGAAAGACTTTCCGAAGGATTAATATTGATTCGTTCGACCACTCGTTGATTTCATCCATAGGCTACCCTACGACGAAAAGGTCTGCGATCGTCTGATAGATCAAGATTTGACGGCCGCCCTGGGAGCCTTCGAAGCGGACGATCAGGTATAGTCGACGTTCCCCGATAGCGATTCGGTCTTCGACATTTCTAACGCTATTTCGGTTCGCAGGTGGACCCGCAGTCGGTGGCGTTCGTCAGATTCACGCCGAGCTCTGAGACGGAACCGTCCAACTTTGCCGACGAAGTGTACTATCCGCCGAAGGACGACTACTCGGCCAGCTTTCCGATTTCACCGGGAGAAGAGCTGGAGTACGTCGCCCTCGGAGCGGAAGACCCCGACGCGTCGGAAGGATACGAACCGCCGAGGCCCCGTCGCGCGGACGACTCTTTTCCTCGAGAAGAATACCGATCGTTCTCCAGAATATATAACACACCCGGCAACTTTCGACGAGGCTACGAGACCCGCGACTCTCCCGACGGAGCCGACTTCGACTTCGACTCTCCTCCGACGGCGGAAGAGATCCTCTATCTGCTGCGGCCCGAGAACGCGGAGCGCCTGCGCGCCCTCCTCCCGGAGATCTACGGATCGCCGGAGGAGGTCTACGGCTTCGACCGGCGCTACAACACTCCGGACAGGTTTCGACAGGGATACGAAAGCAGGGATTTCGCGAACGACGGCGAGGACGAAATTTCCGAGCCGAGAATTTACACCGAGGAAGACGACAGGGACCGTCGCAGGGAAGGCAGCGGAAGCGGAGAGAGCGACGGTCGTCCCGCAAACGAGGCGATCGCCAGAGGTGAGTCTTTCGGCGCCTCCGCCTTCCTCTCGCAGGATCGAATCCTCGACGGACTCGGACGGCGCACCGATCAATCGTCGCTTTCAGAATATCCGACGTACAGAACGGCGAGCCGAGACGCCGACGGCGAGACTGAATCCGATCGAGACGCGCAGACCGCTTTCTTCGCTCGACTCTTCAACTCCTGGAAGACTTCTAGCGAAATGGATCCCCGCAAATCTGGCGCCTATACCGAAGGAGGATTGGTATACGTGGGAGAGTCATCTCCGACGGGTGAATATTGGAAATAATACCTATTCTTAAACGACGCGAATCGAAATGATATAAATTCATATTTTCGCGTTTATCTCGAACAAATAACTGATATATCGACGGGCGCCTTCCCGAAATTCGTGCGAACGCGTCTTTCGGTGTACCGCATTATTTTTATCGCGACAGACGAACCCGGAGAGAGACCTTCGCGCCTTCTGACGCCGGAGCTGGGAGCCCTCCTGGCCGACTACGAATGGGGATTTCGTCGCAGAGAAAGATTGGACGTGAAGAAACCTGGACCTCCTTTCGACGTCAAAAACCAGCACTTCAACCACGATTCGGACAATAATCATACTCAAAACGCAGGTCTTTATTACAATGAATACATTTTTAAAAGTTATCCGGTTTTCGTCAATGCATGGAATATTTTGTAAAAGATGTGTACCCATATCTATGATGTCAATTTTTTTCGACGAAACAATGGACTGAGAATGTCGTCTGCGAAACGAACGTTGCAAATACTACAGAGTCCGAACCATATCATCAAATTTCAATTTCGATAAATGTATTTTAAGATTTCCTAAGAAATGCTTTTCAAATATAGGACATGATATATAATTGTGGAATGTGCAAATTTCCGTCGACAGAACCGGAAGCCGCGCTGGCGCCTCCGATCGTCAAGAAGGAGCTGCACGAGGAGCTCGAGGAGACGCACCCGGAGAGGGCTCGCGAAAATTACGTCGTGGACAACTCGTTCGCGTACGTCGGTTTCAAAGACAGGTGAGAGCCGAGACCGCCCGGCGCCTCCGCCCCCGGCGAGAGCCGGCTCTCTCTCACGTGCGATTCGTTTTGCAGCATCCGCACATGGAAGGAAGGAGAGCGAGTCGTGCGCACCATCGGCGACCTCCTGCACCTGGAGCCCTCGGCGCTCAGCTATCCGAGGTTCCTTCCTTATCTTTTTCGCGCCTATCGGACGGCCTACTTTCTATCCCCTCTCTTTTCCGTCGTGGAACTTTTTGACGATTCATTTTCAATTCGCAACAGGGTCGACCGCAACGAGGTGACGTTCAGGGTCGAGGAGAACGGGAAATCGCTAAACGCGTCCGAAGTGGCGAGGCGCATCGGTGAGTTTTTTTTTCTGCGAATCGTTAACGCGCGACGCAATTGACTGCCGTCCTTACCGTCTGAATCGTTTCAGATGGAATCAAAGAAGAGCTGAAGAGGAAGCTGGGAGTCGAAGTGACGTCGGCCGGCGTCGGCGACAAGGTGAGACGCGTGAAATTCGGACTTTTGAACTCGCGCGCGACGAGGACTCTCCGTCGACGGCTCCGTCGAGACTGCGATCGCGCTCTCGACGGACTGCGCCGTCCGACGACGGAGAGTCCCGGGCGCGTTCGAAGTCGAAGACGACGATCTGATCGAACGACGCGACCCGACAGGCCAAACTGCCGGCGATCCTGAGACTCGACGACGGCTCTTCCGGGACCCTCTTCGACTGGGGCGAGCGGGGCGTCGTTCGCATCGCGCTGATGCTGGCCGGAGTCGCGGCCACCGTGTCCTCGGCCGGGGTGCTCCTCGCCTCCCACTTCTACTACCGCCGTCGCAGCAAGCTGGCGCATCTCTCCGCGGGGGACACGGAGCCCAGCCGGGACTATCAGGTATCGACTCGGCTCCGTCTCGCGACTTCGGACTCGCCGGGCGCGTGACGCCAGCTCTTCTTCCGCAGGATCTTTGCAGAGCGCGAATGGCCGGAAAGTGGCAGACCCCGACGGCCGCGTCGGAGAAGCCCGCCCAGGAGAAGCAGGAGACGTCCGGCCAGAGGATAACGTCGCTCTCGAGGGAGTCCGACAACAACTCGCCGTCGACTAGATCCAGCACGTCTTCCTGGTGAGTCGATCGAAGATCGCGCCCCGGGGGTCCCGCGGGGCTCCCGCGCGTCCGGCCTTCTCTCGCGAAGGGAGCCCGGGGATCCTCCGGGCCGGTATCTAATCGATTTCGCTTCTCTCGCAGGAGCGAGGAGCCCGCGCTGACGAACATGGACATCTCCACCGGCCACATGGTTCTGGTGAGTCTCGCGTCGGGACGCGTCTAGAGGGTCCGAACGCCTCGGACGATAAGTTATTTTTTTTACCATAGACCTACATGGAAGACCACCTGAAGAACAAAGACCGACTCGAGCAGGAGTGGCGGGCTCTCTGCGCCTACGAGGCGGAGCCGAGCGCCTGCGTCGCCGCCGAGCTGCCGGAGAACGCCGAGAAGAACCGCAAGCCGGGCGTCCTCCCCTACGACCACTCGCGGCTCGTCCTCAACGACGTCACCAACGCGAACTCCTCGGACTACATCAACGCGTCCACGATCGTGAGTGACCGATTCCCCTCCCCGCCCGCGCCGTCTGCCCGTTCTCATTCTGACTTTGCTTTTCGACGGCGAAGACCGACCACGACCCCCGCAACCCGGCTTACGTCGCAGCCCAGGGTCCACTTCCGCACACCGCTCCCGACTTCTGGCAGATGGTATGGGAGCAGGGCTCCGTCGTCATGGTGATGCTGACGAGGCTCACCGAGGGCGGGACGGCGATGTGCCATCGCTACTGGCCCGAGGAAGGATCCGATCTCTACCACATTTACGAGGTTCGCTCTCCGGGCGCGTTTCGCTTCCGACTCGGGACCCCTCCGTCGAGTCGACCCTCGACGGGGGCGCCTCGAGTCCGCGGGTTCCTTCCCCGTCCGCTCGGCCGATGACGTCGAACTCTCTCCCGTCGCGACAGGTGCACCTGGTGAGCGAGCACATCTGGTGCGACGACTATCTGGTGCGCAGCTTCTACCTGAAGAATCTGAAGACCGGCGAGACGCGCACCGTCACGCAGTTCCACTTCCTCTCCTGGCCGGACCGCGGAGTTCCGTCTTCGACGAAGGCCCTGCTCGAGTTCCGCCGGTGAGTACGCTCCGGAGCGCTCGGGCGAGCGGGCCGCGAGCCGGAGCGAGATTACACGGACGTTCGTCTTTTCGCAGGAAGGTGAACAAGTCGTACCGGGGGAGATCCTGCCCGATCGTGGTGCACTGCAGGTGAGTCCTCGCTCGGTTCCGACGAGCTCGGCCCGCGAAGGCGTACTCTTAACGACCTCCGATCCTCTCGACAGCGACGGGGCGAGTCGGACGGGAACCTACTGCCTCATCGACATGGTGCTCAACCGCATGGCCAAGGGCGCGAAGGAGATCGACATCGCCGCCACCCTCGAGCACATCCGAGACCAGCGCCCGCACACGGTCACCACCAAGCAGCAGTTCGAGTTCGTCCTCATGGCCGTGGCCGAAGAGGCGAGTGGCACCCCGCGAAGCTTCCCGCGGCCCTCCGCGCGAGTCGACCCTAATCCTCCGTCGCTTCTGTTCCAGGTCCACGCCATTCTGAAGGCGCTCCCGGCTCAGCTGCAGCAGCAGCACGAGAAGAGAGAGAAGGAACTGGCGGAAAAGGAAAAGACCGAAAAGCAAGAAAAATAAGAACCTTCGGTCGGAGGAGCTTCAAAAAGAAGAAATCATCGCACGAAAAAAGTACAGATCTCTAACGTATAAATTTTCAATGTACATGAAATATCACTCTAGAGTATATTCATATAATTTTTACAAAAGGAACAAACGAATAGCACGGAAGATTGTAGAATCAAAACGATGCACGCACGTGCAATCGGTGAATTTTATTTTTATAGCAAAACTGAATCGTCACGATTTCAAAGGGTATCAATCCACTCATCGCGGCAGCTATTCCCATTTGCAACTCTCTGATATTTTGCGAAGGTGAACAATGTCAATTCTTCCACCGGAACGGAAAGTCAAACAGCCACGACGCGCTTCTCTCGAGTCCGTCGTGCGGGCTCCGTTCTCTCTCTCTCTCCGGAAACTACTGTTTCGCTTTCGAAACGATCGCGGGTCAATTCGACAGGTAGCTACTGTTTTTAACGAAAAGTATTTACAAAAAACATATGTTTAAATAAATGCATGAAAATATTTATACCTGATATGTAATGAATATGTATCATATATATTTTGAATGTAATTTTTGCGGTAACGACCATGGCTGCCTCCAGCCTCGCAGCGATGGTCGCGCCCGCTCGAATCGAATATTTATTTTTTATGCCGTTTAATTGAAATTTTAAAATGTGTATCCAGATATATCTATACTATTGTTATTCGTGTCAAAAACTTCTACATAGCACGTCATCGGTGAAAGAAACCAGTGTCAAATTGAATATCGAGCCGATTCCGCTATCAGACCGTTGAATCATTTTTACGAGACGATATTTATATTTTGTCTAATTTTATCAAAAACATATATATCAGTAATATTAATCGCCTATTTTATGTGTAAATGTTTAATAATCTATAGTGCAGTATTCGATTTGAGAACGTATCTTTCGCCCCGGAAGCGAGGCGATGTATGTTCGATCGGATACTACCAAAAATACTATCATTGTATTCTTAGAACATAGTATATTGTCAAAATTTATGTTGTATGCAGAAATTTTATTGAATAAATTAATAGATGAAGTTTGAAAAATATTATTTTGTGTTGGATATTTCGACCTGCACCACTTTTCTACATTTGCAAAAGCTAACAACGCTATAGAGATCCATCGATGAGACGATTGAAGCATCACAGTCTCGTTTAATCTCTCGTCGAAATTCGTCTCCAATTTAAACATTCTTCTAGAAGTAGATTTCGAAATCACAAAGCTATGTGAGGCTACGCAAGATCGGCTTCGTTCGTAGAATAAAATAAGTAAGATCATCAAGTATCGACATGAGTAACTCATATATGTTGATGCTCTATTTGAAAAGGAATTATTGAATTATTATTCGCTAAAGGTTAACGGATATGGCAAAATAATAATTTAGTGGTTATGACGAAGAAACATTAGGAAATGCTCTTTCTACCCTCTTCTTAAGTGCTTTATCTATCATCAGATGCACAGGAGACTTTTCTAAAGGAAATAATTTGTCATTGCCTTCCACGTATGATTAAATTAGGATACAACGTATAGGTAAGAAAGGATTTTATCATTATTTTTTTAAAAATATTTCAATGTTGTTACAAATCCTGTCACTCACAGGTGGTCCTGCTTTCAACAATAAAAATCAAAATAATGTCTTTTGAAGCATATAAAATACTAATTAAGTCATTAAATATCCATAAATAATGAAATAGATTAAAATTTAGCCACTGGATTGATGGATGGATGAGTGGATTGATGGATGAATATGTAATAATATGATGAATATGTAATAATTCGAATAAGTTGTAGGATGATTCGACAGATATGAAACTCCTGCATTAATGTCTTTTAGAAATTTATTGAAGTATGTTACATCGTTCTTAATACCAAATTTATTAACAGATTTTTTTTTTTAAATATTAACAGATATTGTGTGAAAATAATTAAATCTTTGACGTTTAAGTAACAATGATGTATATTTTCTCGTCAAAACTTATTAGAGATTGACAACCGTATTGATGGATTGTGATTGAGTTATAATCTTATAAAAAATAGTATGTATTATAGTAATGTAAACATATTTTTCTTGAGACTTAAAATGGCAATGGGGTCATACCTTGAAAATCAGCCGAGGGAAATTACATAGCTATACTTGACATTTTAATTAAGAAATCATAACAACAATTCGATTCCAAAAACAGTACTGTAACGTGGGCGCCCTCGCCGAATTTCGGGGCCCAGTTATCTTCGCCGCGGACCGGTTGATTTTCTTTCTTCTATCCTTCCGGCGCCCGACGGTATCCTCAGCGCGGGTTTTCCAATAACCCACGGCTGCCGCGTCTCCCGAAACGTCGGCGAAAAGGACTCAAATAATGGGGAGGGGCTGGTGGATGGTGGATCTTCGGACGATGAGTTTCAAAGATGGCCTCTTCTTTAATATTTTATTCTTCGTACTTCATGGAGGCTACAGTTGCGAGGCGAATTTCAACACTACTAGCTCAACCAAAGTTACGTCAGGGACTCGGACTCGGGACTCAAGACTGACTCCATCAGTCGTCGAGCCGAAGCTCGATTCCCGAAGAAGCTTTGAATTTGACTGAACCGAACCTGCTGTATGGTGCCCTGCACCTCTTTTATACACGGTTTAATGATCCCCTTCTCTTACATCGATCTTTCTGGAAGCCAACTGCATTGCGTAGTGGTATCGGAATTTTTATGGTAATTGCTGCTTATCTTATTTCTGGATTGATATGGCGCTTCGAGCGCGTTCTATCATTGTTATTTGATCCTACGGAATGCTAATCGTCCTTCCAGAAAGGTCGATCATTGATGCTTTTATAAACAAGAGTCTTTGTTATGGTCGTTAAGATAAGTGGATTGATGGATCATTTAACCGAGTATCGTTACGCTTCTAGAAATTCTTTCCCTTGAAATGGAAGTTGCCAGGCTTGCACGGCAACCCCGTCTCTTAGGTTGGGGATTTCCCAACTCCACGTTACAATATAATTGTGTTTTTTTCATTTGCCTTTGACGTATGATTAAATTATAATAAGCCTATTTAAATAAGAATTTCAGACAGGTATGCATAAAAAAGTTACGAAATCATTGCTAGAAATCAATCATTTATAGACATCAATTATACAAATCGTCTCAAAATCTTTACATAAAACATTGGCTCATTGGCCAATCTGGTCCACACCGTCAACTAGTTGCTGTTCAATATTTGTAGTGGTTCAATGTGAGCGGTAGAAGTTTTGTCATGTTGTTGCGTCTATAAAAGATGAAGTAATTCCAAAGGAGGTTGAAAGATTCAGTAGCCATCTTGACGAGTTTAAATTGGATATGAAGATATTTTGAATTTGAAGGTGCACAAGTTGAAAAATCCTTTCACCGCAAATATTGATGAAGCTAATACAACTTTACAGAAAAAAATTAGATATTGTAACGTGGAGTTGGGAAATCCCCAACCAAAGAGACAGGGTTGCCGTGCAAGCCTGGAAATTTCCATTTCAAGGGAAAGAATTTCTAGAAGCGTAACGATACTCGGTTAAATGATCCATCAATTCTCGTATCTTAACGACCATAATAAAGACTCTTGTTTATAAAAGCATCAAATGATCGACCTTTCTGGAAGGACGATTAGCATTCCGTAGGATCAGATAACAATGATAAAACGCGCTCGAAGCGCCATATCAATTCAGCAATAGGATCAGCAGCAATCATCATAAAAATTCCGATACAACTACGCATTGCAATTGGCGTCCAGAAAGATCGATGAAAGAGAAGGGGATCATTAAACCGTGTATAAAAGAGGTGCAGAGCACCATACAGCAAGTCAAGCTCTCCTTGGGGAGTCGAGCTTCGGCTCGACGACCGTCAAAGTCTTCTTCTCCTTCGGGAGTCGAGCTTCGGCTCGACGACTGATAGAGTCAGTCCAGTCCCGAGTCCCGAGTCCCCGACATAACTTTGGTTGAGCTAGCAGCGTTGAAACTCGGTCTACGCCTCGCAACCGTAGCCTCTACAAGTGAAGACCATAAAATATTCAAAAGAAGAGGCCATCTTTGAAATTCATCGTCCGAAGATTCACCATCCACCACCCCCTCCCCATTATTTGAATCCTTTTCGCCGACGTTTCGGGAGACGCGGCAGCCGTGGGCTATTGGAAAACCCGCGCTGAGGATACCGTCGCGCGCCGGAAGGATAGAAGAAGAAAAGCGACCGGTCCGCGGCGAAGATAACTGGGCCCCGAAATTCGGCAGAGGGCGTCCACGTTACAATATAATAAAGAAATTGAACATAATTTCAATAGTGGTAAAGATGATAACAGAAGAAGAGAAAAGAAGCTTTCGAAAACGCGGTGTTTGTTGGTCATGTGCAGTGGAGAAGAAAATATCCTCTTTTCTTGAAAAAAAGAGTTGCTAGTCCTTTGCATGCAAGAACCATTCAGCAGTTGAGGTGGTTTGTAACAATTTTAAAAGGATGAGAATATTAATTCTGATCAAAAGGTCGATAAAATATTTTGTTTTGAAATATTTAGAGCTTTTTCGTTTTTTCTTTGAGAATGTCAAATATATGTTTTTAAAATACTGTAATTTATCATTTTTCATAACCTTACAGCAATTCCTTAACATTTATATAAAGAAAACACCATTTACATGGAAGAAACTTGATGACATAAAATTTACAACAAGCGCTCGCTCATGGAGAATTTCTCAGCGCGTCAGCTAGAAGGTTAAATATATTGATTGAAAACAAAATAAATAATAATTACGAAATTCTTATAAGATTCATATTGATATATCTATCATGCAAAATTGTATTAAAATGATTAGATGTTAGCACCCATAAACAGAAAAAACTTGACTGTGAACCTGATCATTAATTAAATCATCTTGGTTATACTTTGCTCCAAATACGCTTTGAATGACATACCAAAGACATCTTACAATGATGGATGGATCATAAGTATGTTAACATGAAATTCTCTTAATGTCATATTTTTATGTAATTTTATAGTACAAACTTCTCATCGATCGAAACACCGAAGTACATATATTAGCTTGGAAGACTTTATATTGTGAGATTAAATAGAAATTAAGTAAAATTGCCAGTGTAAAAAATGTAGACGGTAACATTGTTTATTGAGTAATGTGCGAAGAATATGATTAAAGTTTTGAGCTAGCGGAAAGAAGCTGGCAACACAGCAAATTCAGACGTCAGTAAAGTTAGCAGTCGCGATGGTGTCTGGACGTGCACTACACTATGTTTTGAAGGTTGCTGATCGTACGACAACTGCGCATTTCTATCGAAATGTGCTCGGAATGAAGGTTCACTATTGTCTTTATCTGATAACTCACAACTACCTATTATAAATGTATTTATACCAGTATTTTTTTCAATTCTAATAGCCATCCAACATCAACTATTAGAATTCTGCTTAAAAATAAAATCATATTTAAATTGACGTGAGCGTTGTAAATCGTTGATAACAATCTTTAGATTAAATACTCAATTACAACAATTATCTATTCTATATGTACACATTTCTTTGACATAGAAATTAAACCATTTTGACATCTGCTTAATCGAACACCGGAGTACCCCAAAGCTTTAATTTTTTCAGGTACTTCGTCATGAAGAGTTCAAAGAAGGTTGCGAGGCTCAGTGTAATGGGTAACTTCAAAATTTCGATTCCATAATTGTTCATTTTTAGCCATTTAACATTCTGAGACTGTTGATATGTACAGATATTCCTCAATTTACCATTGAGATAGTATAACCAATATAATTTCCTGTACTATTACTTTTTACCTATTTTTTTTAAATAGAATTGTGTAGAACAGATCATTAAATTTAAATATGTGACAGTAATAGTTATGACTGGAATAATATAAATGTAATGTTTTAAGGCCGTACGATAATCGTTGGAGCAAAACAATGATCGGTTACGGTCCAGAAGATACTCATTTCGTCATCGAACTCACTTACAATTATGGAGTAGAGTCGTACAAAAAAGGGAATGATTTCTTAGGAATCACTATAAAATCTAGCGAAGCCATTGAAAGAGCTAAAAAAAATAATTGGCCAATAATACAAGAAGAAGATCAAAAAATACTAGAAGCACCCGGAGGATACAGATTTTATATAATTGACGAACCTCAACCTGCAAATTCAGGTATTTAATCTTGTTATTCAAATATAATTTTAATAAAAGCACTCAAAAAACGTATTCTAACAAAATATTGTTCACTAGATCCTGTCGTGAAAGTAAAACTGGCATCGTCTGATATTCAACGATCTATCGACTATTGGAATGCAACATTGGGTCTGAAAATTTTTGAAAAGTTGGATAAATCTGTAATTGTTGGATTTGATGCCAAGCAAGCAAAACTCGAGTTTATCGATATTGGTATGCATTAAACAATTTAAAATTCATCCATATAATTTTTTATTTATGTATTGCCAAACCAAATTTAACAAAGTATAAGGGTTATAGTCATTTTATATACGACATTCTAATTGATAACGCAATGACTCTTTCATCATATTTTTAACCTTTCCCTTACGATGCTGCATATTTAGTATGCCATATGACATTCTAAAACCCCTTATTTATTATATTTCATTTCTATATTCGATATTAATATTTATATATATATATATATAATTATTTATAAATATAATGTTGTAAAAATTCCCACTATTACAACGATGTTAATGACTGACTGAGCTGCCTGCGCCTTGGTGATGCTCCTTGTGAGCATCCTTCGTCCAGTGCTATGTTGGGCTATACATTGCCGTCGCTTCATAATAGATTGTTTGCACTTTCAGATTTTGCTTGGATATTGGTGGCTTAATTTTCGATAAAATCTGTAATCAAGTTCTGGGTATGCTAGTACTGTCGTCTCGTCCATTGAATGCGGAGTTTCTTTGTTTTTCGATTTCCGTCACTTCTTTCGCAATTCTGATGCCAAAATTTTCGACGGTTGCTATGGTTTTTATACCAGCAAAATTGATGTGATGATCATTCTTCATAACATGTTCGTGTACTGCAGTATTGTAATTCAATTCCAAGACTGCGTTCTGATGCATTGTCACCCCGTGGGTGATATATCTATTGGTTTGTTCAATGTACGATATGATACAGGCTGAGCATTCGATCTCGTAAACTCCCTGAATTTCTTGAAGTTGACAAAAGGCTTTGTTTACCTTAGCAAATTTGACTTAGACACACATTGATTTTTATATATATATAGATCAAGAGAGATTACAGTTACAAGCATACAAACAAGCTTGTAAGAATAATTTCTCACAGTCAACTCTCCTTCGTTTTCTGTGCATCCGCATTCCCCCTTTTTGAGATGCGGAGAAGGGGAAGCAATAAGCGAGAAAAATCCACAGGAAGACAGAAGATGCATTGTTAATTTGATACATTGCATCCAAAGGAAACTCTTTTCATTTAGATGGCATTTATCCTTGCTTGCCACATAAAAAAAGTAATATAACTATAAAAGGAAACAACATTGATCAAGCCTTGAACAAGCACTTTTCAACCCCCCAAAGGAGAATTGAGCAATGAAAAGTTTATATCATATGTGGTAAATATTAAGATTATTGTGTGTTGTGGACTTTTAAAATAAAATGAAAAACTAAAGTGTAAACGTGAACAATTTTAACCAGGAATTGATTAAAAAACTTCCCCATTTGGTGAATAGAAACTTTATTATTCACTGCAATAACACATGGTATTTATTAAATTTAAAGAAAAATCAATTGATTTTGCAATATCCATTATTCTAACTTCCCTATCATACTTTCCAATCATTACAATTTTTTTCCAATGAGATGAGAAAATCTCTTGATATGTTTTGCTCTAAATCCAGAACATTTATAGGGATGGGATAAATGAGTCAATAAATGGGAAATGGTTATAATGAATGAGGATTATGTATGAATAGACTGAATAAATATTGTTTCTTATGAAATATTATAGTTTTTTATTTGCAAAAAACTGGAATATTATTTATTTATGCAGACAATACATGTAATTGTAATTAATGTTGTATAATTAAATGTTTTAGGAGCCTCTGTCGATCATGCTGCTGCCTATGGTAGAATTGCATTTTCTTGTCCACACAATGAACAAGAAAATATAGTCAGTAACATTGAAAAAGCTAAACAAAAAATTTTGACCCCGTTAACTTCGTTGGATACGCCAGGCAAAGCTACCGTTAGGGTAGTCATACTTGCAGATCCTGATGGACATGAAATATGCTTCGTAGACGACGAGGCATTCAAAGAACTATCGAAGGTGGATCCAGAAGGGGAAGAACTGCTTACCCGCTATATTAAACTTGATAAATCAAGAGGGCAAAATTGAGTACCGCTTTTGAAATTTTGGGACCAAGAAATTGATATTTAATACAAATAATGGTAATATATATTATGTTATGAATATTTTATAATCAATATTCAAATAAAGGAAATCTCGTATTTAACTACTGAAACTTTTCTATATCACTAATGGGATATTAACAAGTGGACATCAGTATGCATTATGAGATTTGTAGATACATAGAAATGTGTACATTTTGATATAAAAAGCTACAAATACACTTTGCCCTCATATGGTTCAGAGCATACCATTGTCTGTGTTAATATACCATTCTATTAAATTTTATTTTTAACACAACAATCTGTACTTTTAAGCCTCCCCAGCCACATTTTAACTCTAATCTAGTTACTTAACCCTTTGAACTCCTATGGCCAGACTGTCTGGCCTAAATGAGTCTTGCGGGTAGCTCCGTCAGCCAGACAGTCTGGCCGAAAACAGGTATTAGCTTGCGCGCCGCTTTCACCAGCAAACAAACAAATTCTGTGAATTTTTGTTATTGGTAAATGCGGAGTAATGCTGCAGCATGCTATGGAAGTACGCATTTCTTTGTTGGTTTTCAGAAAATGTGGCTGGAGTGTGAGTTAAAGTATTTTATAATTCAATAACAATCCTTATTTTCCTCAGAAAACTGAGGAAAAAAAATGCATTTTCATAGAGCTTTTTATTCCTTTTTTTTTTTTTTTTGTAAAAACCAAAGAGTATTATCACCATAAGCCATGTACAAAAATCGCATGAGCTTTTAAGAATAATTCTCTTTTTCATCAAAATATTCACTATTTTGTTGACTATTTGCTTTACATTTTGCTTGTATGATTTCAAATAATTTTAAAAAGGTCAAATTGAAAAACATGTTAGGTTTAGCGGGCCAGGTAGCAAACTCAAAAATATTTAAATGAGTATTCTATTCAGAAAGACCTGTAGGTAGTCCTGCATTTGAACTCTTAACACAATCATCTTGGGATCACGTCTGTAGAAAGTGTGGCCGGCAAACACATTTTTAAAACATATATTCGCTATGAAAAACCACATAAAAATGGTTGGCAATAATCCCATAAAAAAGAATTGCCAAATGCTATCTCAATACAAGATTCTATCCATAGAACAACAAAAAACAAGTTCAACATTAACCTGCAGGTAGGGTCATAATTTGCCAACTCTCAGTCTATTGAATAGGTGAAATTGACTACTCAAACCAATGTGTTCATCCTTAAAATGCCCATAAGAACAAAATTGGTATACGTTTAAATATTTTTTACAATGAAAATACCTAATCGGAATTTCATTAACAAATAATTTTCATTAAAATTCATAACAAAATATTTATGATAATCACATTTTCACAAAATTATGATAAAATTGGTAATCAAAAGTTTTTATTTTCTTAAAGATACTAGTTGATTTTGAACGACGTTGTATTGAATTTTACAATTGAAAGTTGCAAATTTAAAACTTCTGAATACATAAAAATAATTATGTTCAGGAGGTAATTCAAATGTTAAAAGTTCAATACTCATTTTTTATCTTATGCTCGATATTAAGATATTTTAAAACATTTGTACAAGTAAAAGTTAACCTATATATGCATTGCTGGACAAATTGAATAGTTCTATTCAATATTTTCACACCTTGTCTGAATAAAGTTCATTATCAAATTCAATCCTGAGTGGACTTCTATAATCTTTCTTCTCTATGCGTTTCCTTAAGTCTCCATTTCTTCCATTGCGATATTTACTCGTGGTTTTTTTTAATAAAGCGTGCCTCAAATCGCTTCGAATATCGGTTTCTGAATTTTCACTCTCCGAATCCACAGACGCAACTGAAGATGATCTAACTCCGGCCAGGTCTAACCTAGACCACACTGTCGATTGAACCGTTTTACGCCTGCTATCGGAATCTGCCTTATTCACTACGCTCGATCTCGTTCTGCTCCTTTTTTCGGAATCGTCGCTTTCCGAATCTGTAGAATTTTGTCTATTGCCTAATCTGAACCGAACATCCGATGATGCATCTTCAAAATTCAGTCCGCTGCCCCGCGAATGATCTGGAAAGTGTTTTTTTAAACTATCGTAACCGGAAGCGACTTCATTTTTAACTTCAACTTTTATCAAGCCGCTCTTTCCGCGCGCTAGCGGCTGTCTCTCGCGCATTTTCATTTTGGCCATCTTATCCTCTTCATCATCAGCATGCATTCGCATGCGAGGAGCTTTGCTTTTCGTCTTCCATTCTTCGTCACTGCTAGATTCTTCGCTCTCGTCTTCAGAGTGGCAAACGTTATCGAAAGCTTCGTCTCGTCTTCGCTTTCCGAGCCGCGCGTTCAAAGAAACAGATTTTATTTTGACAGGACTTGTTTCAACGGCCTCCTCTAAAATGGGTAGACCTATTCGTTCTTTGGCACTCTTCCTAATGGCACTTGGAATTTGAGGAAGATCACTCTCAACGAAAACTTCCTGCGAATCATTTATACCCCAACTCTTACAAAGATCACCCCAGGGATTTTTAGTTCTCTCAATGGCATCCATGGGATCGCTGTCTAATGCTTTCATTTTGGACTTCATGGATTCTGATATTTTCCCTACAGCTATGTTTTTTCTAGAAGATTCATCATATTTTTTCGAATACAATTTAAGTTTATCAACTTCATTTAGCTTTTTATCACTTTTATTGCCGAATCGTAAGAATATGAATTTTGATTTGGGATGTTGTGCGCCTGCCCTCCACCTGCCCGGAGGCGGACAGACTGGAATATCTTTTATGTCGATGGCATCCTTTCGCGTCTCTCTAGCGCGAGGTGCATCCTGGCCCTCCATTTGCACATCGCCCTGATCCGAGTACTCGATCGCTCTAGAATAAAAAACCATTGCTCTGGCCGCTGAGATGTTGTCTTTCCAAACGACATTGCCTAAAAAATAAAATTAAAGTATTTCCATCATAAAGAAGATCCATCTGTTTCTTTACGGATAGAAAGTGCAAATGAGTGCTCTATAAAATGAAATGATAGTATTTGAGACTTACATGAATTTTCGTCAATCCATTCCAAAAATATTGGTTTATGAGTAAAAAAATACTCGAAGACATCATCAGTGGTCATTTCTTCTGTTCCGTGCACTCTAACGGTGTCGAACTGTGCGTGACGAACATCCTCATCCGTCAAGATGGACAGACTCCTGTACAGTGCTCGCATTTCTTTCTCAATGTCGTCGTCCTCCTCCTCTTCTTCGAGCCCGAAGCGTAGTGCGCGCTTCTTCATCAAAGAAAGTTCTTCGGCACCAAACGACGACCGTCCTGATTCAGCAATTGTAAACGAAAACTTCCTCCGAGGCGAATCCTCCAACTCGCCTTCTTCCGCTGACGAAGCGTCTTCCCACTCCATGATGATGCCGACTCGTCAACTGACGTCTGCCGAACTTTTCTCTTCGACGCTTTTCTATATACCAATCTTTAACCAAACCCTACAAATATCGACCATACCATACGAGTTTTAAAAACACATTTTATTTAAAAATATGTCTCTGCATACTAACAATTTTTATTATAAATTATATCAATACAGTCATTTTCGTCAATACATAATATAATATTATTTTGATTTATAATAAAAAACGAATATTCCACTGCGTTATGTAATTTTTAGAGGTAAATTAAAACTATACCTTTTTTCGTTATACAGAAAGAGAAAAAATTATTAAAAATAATAATTTGATAATTATATTTATTGCATTTCGTTTCTGTTTTTAAAAAAAATGAAAAGCACACGACAAAATAATCTGTTGTGCATCAATTTTTTATAATGACAACACTAACAGTTAGTCAGGTATCAGTTTGACATTTGTTTCGGCGGTTCGAAAATGAGCACGCTCGCTGATCTCTCGGTGAGTTTTTGAGTATCTCTAAAATATCGTGTCTTAGAGATTGAATGTTCTTTTATATACGTCGGTGGCTTGTTATTAACGCGATATTTTTAAATTTAACAAAAATAATACATACTCTTGATTGTCGCAAACTTATGTTTATTCAATGCCAACGTTGAATTCGAACGAACCAAGCCGTGCAAACGATTGTTTATAAATATGTTCGTTTGTCCAAATTATATTTATTTATTTATGGAAACCCAACAGCTTTACATATATAATTAGCCATAGATTGGAAATATTACAAAGCCAATTATAAGATTTCACATGCAGAATTCATTTAAACGAGTAGTTAATAATATATCATGCAATCAAATTTAGCTTTTAGTTCAAGTTTATAAATTTGTAACCATTGCCGTTATTTATTTTTTTGTTCTGTTGATTTATTTATCTGACAATTAAAAGGTTGATTAACTGACGTTTGACATTTATTGGGTTACAATCGAAAGTATCCAACTCTAGTTCCTTCAGCATGTCGTTAAGGTTTATTAAGGTTCTATTCAAGAAGCTGTTTTGTCTGTAGTTGATAGAGGCCAACAGAACCACGATAGATTGATACAATCTCTTAGGTCCATTGAAGTTAATACTACTCTGTAGCTCAGGGCAATCAATTATGCCGTTTGTGATTTTGGATAGATACATTATGTCTGCTATTATACAGCGCTTATCGAGAGTTACTATGTGTTGTTCTGAACAGATACGCTTATATTCGGACAAATTGTATGCTTTTCCCATTTTGAAGCGTAGGAATTTTGTAAACTTCATTTGAACTCTTTCAATACGATCCACATATTTTGGTATTTGGGATTCCAGATTTGAGATATATATTCGAGCTTGCTTCTTACATAAGGAATTTTTAAAGTCTTAGGTAAAAAAGCTCAAGTTACATATTATGAATCCTAATGACCTAGTAACTTTTGTAACTGTTTCATTAATGTGGAAATTAGGGATTCTGAAGTTTTGGTTTTTTCAAAATCCCGGGACTCAAGACATGATAATTTCAAAGTCCCGGAACTTCTCGGTACTATTATGACAACCCAGCTAGATATATAATTGTCAATGATGATTGCTTGGGACCAGTTTGTTATATATGAGAGAAAAAAAACTGTATAGATCTCCTCTAATTCCTGCAAACAGTAGATCTGTTTTGCATGAATCCAGTTTTGCCGAGTTTGGTTGAAATAATTTTTAAGAGCTAACTGTACTTGTATATGAACTATCTTTTCCAGTATTTTTGCTAATATACACAGTTTGGAGATCGGTCTATAATTGGACACTTCAGTTTTATTTCCTTATACATATATATTTGAGTTTTTTAGATTTACGCTAGTCCTATTTAAGATATTAATTCAGAAAAGACCGGGTATTCGATCGCGCTTAAGTTATTTTTTCAAAATATATATACATGTTATATTAAAAGTGTTTATAACTTTCAGTGTCCTTTCTAAATAAAAGGTTATATTTAATTAATAAAATGATGTTTTTGCATTACAGACCCTGCTGTCGACGTCACCAGGAGTATCCCTACACTCTCACGTTGAACTACTAGAAAAGCTTGCCAGCTGTTTGCCCATCAAAGATCTACAAGTTGCTTTTCCCGCTCTGCTTGCGGACATCTTCGGAGCAGATGGGCGGAGATCTTGGGGCCTCCGAAGTATTTCCCGGACGCGTGATCCACGAGATGTGAAAGCTCTCTGCGATTTTTTATCTCCCACAGGAACAATTTTTAAAATATGCTACAAACTCATATCCGACCCTCTGTTAAAATACGCCTTTCCGGTCCGTCTTTTGCCAGTGAGTAGCATCTTGTTCCTTTGCAATAATTTACTTGTTTATGAATTTCTTACGAATATTATAAAAATTGCATTTTCAGGTTGACCTCGTTCAAATATTAGAAAATGGAAAAATTCCTCAATTTTATTTGGATTTAATCGCATTGGATCCTCATTCAAGACAAATTGTGTCTTTAAATCTCAGTATCCTTTTCATTAATATTGACTTTACAGAATGTGTAATACATTTACAATCTTTTCAATGCAAAATGAAATAATATAAACACTCAGCGAGTTGCACACGTATGTTCGTGCGGACCTCTGGGTGTTAATATGCTTCCTGTATGTAATGTGTTAATAGCTAAAAAATAAAACAGTTGAACAATTGTTATAAAAACTAAATAATTCATATTCGTTACGCTTATTCAATATTTACTTAATTGTAAACACAGATCCTTTTGATTACTACATATTTCATTTTGCTGTTCATTTATATTATACATCATATAGCAGAGATGCCAGTGACTCATGGAATACCCTTTATTTTGATTTGGCATGTGATTATCTTTTTCATTTCTTACCAAGTGATCTAAATTCTCCTGTATTGCCACACATTCCATATTTCACTGGGAAAACTCCCGCAGTATCACCAATGCAAGTAGCAAATAGGTATTTGAAAAATATGAAAAATTACAAATATAAAAAAGTTGTACAGTTACTTCAATTGCTCTCTGCATATTACAGACATTCCCAATTTCCATCATTGTTGATGTTCCAAGATGCTCCAGTAAGCAGCTCAGGAAGTACACAATTTCATCCAAGGGGAGAAATATGGCGTTCTGAAACTGTATTACAAGTTTTCATTGATGTTTGGTTGAGTACAGCTTCCCTCAATGAATTTCAACAATTCTCATCTACTGCATGTTCAACTCGAGTAAGTTTATAGTCAATTAATGGTAATGTTAAAAAACCGTACAAACAAGATATAAGCAAAAATTAATTTAAAAAATAATAAATAATTTGTGTTGAAACATATTCATATTCTTAAAATGGCTTGTATTTCTTATTTTAGAGTAGTTATCCTGCCAGTGAACATGTACGCTTGGCTCGGGCTCTCATTAAACAGTGTCATGGATTTTCTCTGGGAGGTTCAGGTGATCCAACGAGCTTAGGAGAATTGAGACGCATGGCATCGGCTTTATTAGCACCACGTGCCCATTCTCACATAAGACATCTTATGCATACTTGGCCATTGGATGCTTCTTTTAGACTTGTTTTAGAACTA
Organism: Stenopsyche tienmushanensis; assembly: GCA_008973525.1. Taxonomy (NCBI): domain Eukaryota; kingdom Metazoa; phylum Arthropoda; class Insecta; order Trichoptera; family Stenopsychidae; genus Stenopsyche; species Stenopsyche tienmushanensis. Next base: position 150,612 of record WACJ01000345.1, read on the forward strand.
TGGTTTAGTTTCATCCAACCATGGAGGTATTCCAATCCAAACAATAAAAAATATGGGTCAGTGTTTTGATATTTGATGCTTATACAGACTTTGAATTATTATAAAATATATATTGAAGATATTTTTTAAAATACTCATATTGATTTTTATTGAGATAAATTTAATTTCAGCATGCTTTTTATTTTTCATGTACTATTTCCATGTATGCTCTTCTCAAAGATCATTTGTGTTTATTAATTGTATTGTTTTTTATATTTTTTTTAGTTCACAATTGCAATACAATAGATTACATTACAATGCAGGTACAATAACGGATAACTCTCCTGAAGAAACTACTAAATCTGCAGAAATAAGTGCATCTTATATTCCATTTATTACTGATAATCTGCTAGCTTATACAGAAATCTTTCAATTAGTTGTTCCAAGGTTTCTTCGTTTAAATTTAACAGTACCAAAAAATGCAACAATGCTTTATCGTCTAACTAAGGTATTTTTTTATTTCATAGTGTTTTTTTTATTGATTTTGTTGTAATGTATTGATATAATCAATTAATATGTATTGAGATTGACATAATCATACATGTAGTAATTGAAAAACCAGGTTTATTTGGATATATTAACCCCTTAAAACTGGATAATACACACTATCTAATGTAAACCCACTTTTGGCGTGTAATAAGCTTGATAATGAACCAGTCTCAATAAATTAACCTTAACACTGCTGATAGCACACAATATTCATTAATTTCTTCAGAATATTTTTTAATGTTCAACCTGCATGGTATCTTCTGTTGTTCAGCTATTTTTGCCTATTAATGTATTGCGAAAATAAAAGAATAGGGTTACCGTGCAAGCCTGCTAGTTTACTTCTGAAGGGGTAGATTTTGCAAAGGAGTAGTGATACTCGGCTAATGACACTACTCCAGAACAGTTAAGGGGGAATAACAAAATTGGTCAACAATAAGAATGATACGGGGTATCTTAACTTTCAAAACAAACGCCTGCTCTCAAGACAACACAAACGAAAGTTGTCTTATCTGTCCTGTAGGTCGTCATCCTACTCCTTTTGAATACTGTTAATCGAACTCTAGAAAGTCCTTTTCCTTCCCCTATTGAGATGACCATGAAAACATCCATCGAAAGTCTATCTAAAAAATACATTCTTTAAATATAAAAACATTTTTGAATATCATTAGGATGAAGTTGAATTGATTTATTTTCATGGTAAAATTTTTACGCTTTAAAATTAACACTATTTTTATTTCACAATTGTTTTATAGTATGTTTAAAGAACATAATATGTTAATGAAAATAACAATATTTTTTAGGTTTTCTCACAATCAAATCTAATTAAGATTTTGTCAGATGTTGAAAATTCAGTTGCAAACGATTTAGAACCTATTGTACTTGCAAATTCTTCATTTTCCAATCAAGCATTAGTAAGTAATATGCCACACTCATTTCAAAATATATCTGGTTCAATAATACCTAACGGAAGTGGAAGCAGCATAGATAGGTATAAAATATGTTATATTTTTATACATCACTGTCAATTGTTTTCTATATATTCGGAGTGAAAAATTATTCCATATCTATTGCCAGTTAGTGAAATTTCAAAACGATTTGCTTTTAGTGGCCACCAAATTTTTTTACAAGCAAACTCAATGTTTACGACATGTGCCTGGGAATCTATCGACGGAAATGATACAATAACTTCTAATCAATATTGCCCGCTTTTACTAGGAAAAGGTCGCAATATGGCAAAAGATTTATTTTCGTATGCAATTCAAGCTCATTTAGAGTCTCGAGAAATTCTCCATTTAAAAGAAGAACAAATTAAGCTTCAAAAAAAAGGTTAGTAAAAAATCTAAATGAGTTATTTCAATTCAATTTAACTTTACATTAAAACATTAATGTGCAGATGAATTTCAATTATCTGAGCTCTTCAGAACTAGAAGCAATCTGGATAGTTGATAAAATTATATTTTAATAAAAGCTTAAACTTTTTTTTATACAGAAAAACATTAAAATATTATATAGAAATTTATTTAAAGTTTTTTTGCTATAACAATAATTTTACCAATTAAAACAGTAAATGGATTTTGAATATTCATTGGCTAGATCAGCATTTAAGTTTGGGAATAAAGGAATACCATAATCTCATTTATTCAATTTTTTTTTTCATCCGAATAACATGTAATGTGTGTAATAAATAAATTTTACTTAATTTTTAGACTCTAACCTTTCTGACAATATTGTGTTTGTTTAGAGATTTGATGTAAAAAGGTATTTTGATTTTCTAGGTTTTTTTTCTTCATTGTACTTTTGGCTGATGGCTGATAATACTGATGAGATATCTCTCGAAGAGATTAAAAAAGTTCCTCTTTATCTTAGCATAGCAATATCACAACTTGGGAAAATATTTGCAGTATGTACATATTTTATTATTTGATTTCATATTACTTACCGACGGAAATATGTTGTTGTAATAACACATTCCCATCGGGTTACACATACCATAGTCTTTCTCCTGTTGCGAGGTGTATTTACTATTATCGTATTAAATCCTTTTTTTTAAGTCGTTAAGTCGCATGGCTAAAGGACACACAGGCACTTCTACCAATAGTACCCGAAAGACACACATGAATAACCAGATAGGAATGTGTTAAATGTCAGCTAATTGTCCTCTAATAGATTAAAATGTCTCATGTGTAACAAAACTTATTACTAGATTTTCTTAATTTTATTTGTTATGTTTTTTAAAAAATGCAATAATTATCGGGTCTTAAAATTTTTAATATTGCTTATATTATAAACTGTACTGTGTGACATTATGTGACTGATATTTAAACATTTATCAAATATGTGTGCATTTTTACAGCTAGATGATGAAATAAAACATAATGAAGATATTAATAGAAATTCTAATGTTTTCCAAAATGACTCTTTTCTCTCACAACAAAGAACGTCGAGAAACAAGAATTACAAAATATCACTTTTACCAAGACAAGTATGATGATTACATTTAACTAAAATTTTTGATTTTCATTCATTTTTATTTTTAAAAAATCAATCAACAAGGTTAATCTATCAATTTTTAGGCCAAAGAGAAAGCAAATAATATAAAGTACATGGGAGATCCTGATAAACAACCCATTAAATCATATGAAAATGGATTTTTGATTAGAATTTTATATCATTTGTCTAGCAAAATAAATGAAATGGTAACATATTTGAATTTAATTTTGTGTTTAAAAGTTATATAGTTCAAATATTTTAAACATATATTTTTATTTTTTTCAGTATTACCAAGAAATTACCGATTTTTGGGAAAAAGACGGCTTAGTGGGCGCAATAGCTAAAGAAATTATTATGCCTCCGTGTACAATTCATACTTTTTCAAAAGGAAGCACTCATGAAACCCAATTAATCAGTCAATCTTTACCACCCCGTATATCTTTTCGTTCTTGTGCATCACATGCCAACATATTTTGGTTTACTGTTAGCATTTTTATGTCTTATTTATTTGGTTATGAAATATTTACTTTTTTTCTTTCGTTTATCAGTCTCCTCATTATGTATATTGTTTTAAAAGGATTATTTAAATGGATTTTTAAGATTTCAGAGCGCAATGATGAAAATGTATACAACAATTTCATCGATTCCAATAGAAATATTTCAACAAGTCAATTGTAAATTTTGTGTACAGATTATTTCATTTGTATTATTACAAATTATGATCTTAATAATATCATAGAAACTAGATTTTGGACGTGTCACTCTATTAATAACTATTATATTGAAATTGTTTCCTGTGAAGGAAGAAACTTAATATACTTGCTATTTATAATTTTTTTTATCATGTACTATAATTTTAATTCAGGAAAAGAAAGTGATGACTTAAGAGAAAAAAAAAATTCATCTTATCTAATAACATATTTACAATTGTATATGTTAATGAAATGTAAATTGACAATTAAACAATTTTAAGTGATATATTTGTATGATATATTAATATTATATTAAACACAATAATATGCCAAGTTTAAATGCACTAACTCTAACCAAGTAACCAAGAACATTATAAAAAAAGTTTAAGAAAAACATTGTTTTTATTTTTTTCATTTTATAACTATTGATTTTTTACAACCTGATCTAAAAATAATCATTAATATTTAAGTGTAATGGTTAGAGATTTAAAGTCGAACCTATTGGAAAGAGAGCCATCTGCTCAAGGTCTTGCAATATTAGTGCCCTCAATTTGCCAACTCAATATATTAAACAAAAATATATATTTTTTTTAAATCCTTATGACGTCCATCAAAGCATGAATCTTTGATGTGTCATATCCGATAACGGATATAGGGTGATCTCCATAGGAGATCTTACTTGGGAGATGATTTTAATGTGGTGGTTTCCCGTTGCCTTCCACACGTAAACAAAATATAGGGGAATGCAAAGCGGAACGAAGTTTTCGATGTACACTACATTTTCTTCCTTCTCTAGGGCAGTGCTCCGCAACCCTTTCTCACCTATGGCACATCAAAAGCTAACATAATAGATATTGATTTATTTATTTTAAAACAGACTTCGCAACAGTACACAAAATATTAAAAAAAAGACAAATAATAAAAAAACTGCATAAGAAGAATAACAATTACAAAAAAAAAACATGGAAGGGGGGGACTAAATATTCGACACACCAATTTTACATTAAAGATTCGTGAATTTAGGGCTCTCGATTTAATTATGTTTATGATTTTAAAGTATTCATTCATCGCGTTCAAATGTTCCTCTGGCAAATTCATGACCATCAATGCTTCTCGATGTATGCAGCAGTGTGTATCTGATTGTATTATCGGATTTTTTTTATTTTACACAAGAGAAAAAACCTTTTTTTCCATCCGTCATTATCGCAGCGCCACCCATGCAAACAGCAATACAATTTTTCCATTGAAAATGATGTATTTTGAAGAAATTTTGCCAATCGAGATAAGATCTCAACTAGTGCCAGACGGTACGTTCGTATGTCAGCTTGAATCCGGACCCTCCACGGTGAAGATCTCCTGAAGACGAGAACAGGAGTTTGTTTTGGTAGAAAAGATACAAGCATCATTCTTATCGCTTTGTATATAACGCCTCAATATTATTCGGGAATTGCCTTATTATCCGAGTATCAAAAATTAAAAAACTTTTATTTTTTCAAAAATGATATTTTTCAGATACGGATAATCCGCATCCGGATAATTGAGAGTACAATATAATACAAATCGCTATGTACCAATTCGAGGAAATATAATGGATGTTGCAATAGTAAAAATATATTTTGTTTCGGATAATGAAAGGAGTTAAAATTTTCTTACATGGCAACATTGATATTTTGACAGTCAGTATTTTTGTGAGTTCACATGCTCAGACTGAATTCTATAGTTTTGTTAACGTAAAATGCTTTGAGGTTATTATTGTTGATTTTGTGTTGGTTTAAAAATATTATTCATTAAAATGGGAGATATTGGTTCTGCCTGGACTTCTGATCACAGTTCTCTACGAAAGCCAATCAAAGCTTTAGAGGTTAGTTTTCATTTGAAAATTAATTAAAGTATTGTTCCATCTCGTATTTTTTCCCTATCTTACAGTCACATCTTATTAAATTACAATATTTTCCATATTCTTAATAAGTCTTTTAATTTGTTAAGGACAAATGGAAACTGGTTCCTGCGTTTCTCGAAGTAAAAGGCCTGGTAAAACAGCACATTGACTCATATAATTATTTCATAAATGTTGAAATAAATAAAATAGTTCAAATTAATGAGAAAGTGCTAAGCGATGCTGATCCTTTATTTTACGTAAAATATTTAAATGCGCACGTTGGTACTCCCGATGTCGAAGAGAGCTTTAATATAACGAGAGCTACAACGCCTCATGAATGCAGATTGCGAGATTTAACTTATTCAGCGCCTATCACTGTCAATATTGAATATACTCGAGGAAATCAAAGGGTTATTAGAAATAACCTAATTATTGGGAGGTAAATTATTTAATATTTTTAAGAAAACATTTAAACATATTCCTCAAATTAAAAAAAACAGCTTTTTCTTGTTGAAAAGAAAAATACCTTTTGAATTATTTTAACCTTTTGCACTCCAAAGATTTTGTTTGTGTATTCTAAATTTGTAGTATGGGGACTTGATTAAAGTATTGCAACTATCAAAGTATTTTAATATTAAGTACATATAATATTTATTATAAGTAGCTACAACATAGTTGCAGTTTTGTGGGTATAAGACATTTATATAACATTTATTGATAGATCTCAAAAATTGTAATAAATGTCGGCAGCAACATCGTCGCAGTAGATTGTCGTTTAGTTTACTTATAATATCAAAACAATTAAACTAGAAAGAATCTGCTTCGTAGAAATAATTAGGAGATGTTCAAGGCGGCACAGTTCAATACAGACTTTTATTTTAAACTGTAATTTTATACATGCTGCTGGGACTAAATAACCTACCATGAACTTTTTTTTACTTATTCATAGTAAAATTGTCTTTTCTATGCAAGAATGTTTACTTATTTCACACAAAACAGAAAAAAATGTCCAGATGTTAAGGATGTTAGAGCTACACCTCACCAAACAGATCCAATACGTCTGGATATTGGAGTTCAAAAAGTTAAAATTATTGTTTTATTTCTAGAATGCCTTTAATGCTGAGATCTTCAAATTGTGTCTTAACTAATAAATCGCATTTTGAATTATCAAAATTGAATGAATGCCCACATGATCCTGGTGGTTATTTTATTATTAGAGGTAAAAGATTTACGGTGAAATGAATTATATTGTAGATAATTTCTTTTTTTTTAATTCATATTATTTTATTACTAGGCCAAGAAAAAGTTATATTGATTCAAGAACAGTTATCCAGAAATCGAATGATTGTTGATGATTTCAAGGGCTCTATTCAATGTCAAGTAACAAGTTCAACCCGAGAAAAAAAATCTAGAACAATCATAATAGCAAAAAATGGAAAATATGTGTTAAGACACAATTCATTCACGGATGTAAGTTAATTTTTTTAATATCATTGAAAATAAAGTATCATAGCTATATTATCTATTATATTTTTTTACTAATTCAAATACCACATTTAATAAATACGTTAATGAGAATTGCTTATTTGTTTGTGTAGAACTGCCAAAAGCAAATTTCATTTCCGTAGGAAAAAGATATTATAGTATATATTTTAAATTAATTTGTTTGTTTTAATCGATTCAGACATTTTTAACTGCAACGTGCTTAATTATCTTTATTGCAGGATATTCCAATAGCTGTCATGTTTAAAGCAATGGGTATCTGTAGTGATCAAGAAATAATGCAACTTATTGGTACAGACAAAAATATTCTCAAGAAAATGGCACCATGTCTCTTGGAATGTCATTATTTAAAAATTTTTACTCAACAGAAAGCATTAGAGTATATGGGCTCAAAACTGAAAGTAAAAAGGTAATGAAAGCTTCAGTACCAATCTCATATTTTAAATATTGCTTATCACAAAAAATGCTCTGGATCCGTGTAATTTTATAAATAAATCTCAAATGCTATTTATAATATCGTAGGTTTGTCACGGCAGCGAGTAAAACTAAAACTCCTGCAGATGAAGCGCGCGATCTCCTCGCAACTACAATACTAGCTCATGTACCAGTTGAAAATTTTAATTTTTATGTTAAGGCTATTTATGCAGCCTTAATGGTGAGAAGAGTTGTAGAGGCTGAAACCAATAAATTGTCAATTGATGATCCAGATTATTATGGTAATAAAAGGTTAGAGTTGGCCGGTTCCATGCTCGGATTTATGTTTGAAGATTTGTTTAAAAGATTTAATTTTGAATTAAAACTCATAGCTGATAAAATAATTCCCAAAATAAAGGCAGCTCAGTTTGATATAGTAAAACACATGAGACCAGATTTAATTACTAATGGACTATTTAGTGCTATATCGAGTGTAAGTTTTGTATAAAAAAATAGTCTTAATGTTATCTTCAATATATATACACATCCCCTATTCATTGTTTATTTTCTTACAGGGTAATTGGATTATCAAAAGATTTAAAATGGAGCGATATGGCGTTACACAAGTTTTAAGTCGTTTAAGTTATATATCAGCTCTTGGTATGATGACGCGAGTCAATTCTCAATTTGAAAAAACTAGAAAAGTTTCAGGTCCGCGATCGTTACAAGCTTCACAATGGGGAATGTTGTGTCCATCTGACACTCCTGAAGGTGAAGCATGCGGATTAGTAAAAAATCTTGCATTAATGACGCATATTACAACAGAATGTAACGAGACTCCAATTACGAGATTAGCATGCAATGCTGGTGTTGAAGATGTTCGATTATTAGGAGGGGAAGAAATTAATCATCCTCAAGTGTATATGGTTTTTTTAAACGGTAAAAATATTATCTATTTTACAATATATTATAATTTTTTATTATTATTTATTAATTAACTGTTTTTAATTTTCACAGGAAATATTTTAGGCGTTGTTAAAAACTACGAAAGACTAATTAATGTATTTAGAATGTTTCGTCGCAAAGGAATCATTTCAGCGTTTGTATCAATTTATCCGAATCATACTCAGCGTACAGTTTATATTAGTAGCGATGGAGGACGTCTTTGCCGCCCTTATATCATAGTTAAAAATGGAAAGCTCCTCGTTGAAAAACATCATATCGATGAACTGGACAGAGGAATAAGAAAGTTTCAAGACTTTCTTAATGACGGACTAGTTGAATATTTGGATGTCAATGAAGAAAATGACAGTCATATAGCATGTGCAGAAAATGAAATAGATCCTTCGATAACTACGCATTTAGAGATTGAACCTTTTACTATACTAGGAGTATGTGCAGGGTTGGTTCCATACCCACATAATAATCAGAGCCCTAGAAATACTTATCAATGTGCCATGGGCAAACAAGCAATGGGTAAAACATAGTATCTTTATATATTTATTATTTAATGCAGACATGAATTAAATTAATCTTTTTATTATATTTTAGGTACAATTGGATATAATCAAAGAAATAGAATTGATACATTGATGTATAATCTAGTATATCCTCAATGTCCAATGGTTAAAACGAAAACAATTGAATTAACCAATTTCGACAAACTACCAGCTGGTCAAAATGCCACCGTTGCTGTGATGAGTTATAGTGGATATGATATAGAAGATGCATTAATTTTAAATAAAGCATCTATCGATAGAGGCTATGGTAGATGTTTAGTATATAGAAGTGCAAAGACTACAATGAAGCGATATGCAAATCAGACTTCAGACCGCATTCTCGGTCCTTCTAGGGATGCAACTACCAACAAGATAATTAAATTACACGAAGCTTTAGATGCAGATGGAATCGCAGCACCGGGAGAAATGATTGAAAATAGACAAGTTCTTATAAACAAGCAAATGCCATCTGTAACAATCAGCCCTGTAATCGTCGGCCAACCGCAGCACATAGATTATAAAGATGTCCCCATATGTTACAAATGTCCTGTACCTGCATATGTCGAAAAAGTTATGGTGTCTTCTAATGCGGATGATGCTTTTTTAATAAAAATTCTATATAGACAAACCCGATGTCCAGAAATAGGAGATAAGTTTAGTTCCAGGCATGGACAGAAAGGCGTTACAGGACTGATAGTAGAACAAGAAGACATGCCCTTCAATGATTATGGAATATGTCCAGATATGATTATGAATCCCCATGGGTTTCCCTCTCGTATGACTGTCGGGAAAACTATAGAATTAATCGGGGGAAAGGCGGGACTTTTGGAAGGAAAATTTCATTATGGTACGTGATTATAAATATATCAGCACATTTGTGCTTTTGTTGTTGACAAACGTTTAGAATCAATACATTTTTTATAGGCACGGCATTTGGCGGCTCTAAAGTTTCGGATATTTGTGATGAACTTGCCAAACATGGATTCAATTATCACGGCAAGGATATATTTTATTCTGGAATCACAGGGGAACCCCTCGAAGCATATATTTATTCTGGACCTGTAAGAATTTATAATATTACAATTTTTTTTTTCAATGTCCTGTTGAGTTTTGTTGATTTACATAAATTCAATGCATTTTATTCATTCGAGGAAATAAATTAAAACATTTGATAAAATTTGATTGATCTTGATCAGATTTATATATATGACTTTTTAAAGGTGTATTATCAAAAGTTAAAACATATGGTGCAAGACAAAATGCATGCGCGTGCCCGTGGTCCACGCGCTGTATTAACAAGACAACCGACCGAAGGCAGATCAAGGGAAGGCGGTCTACGTCTCGGTGAAATGGAGAGGGACTGTCTCATAGGATATGGGGCAAGGTATTTTATCAATTTAGTGAATCGCCAATTAAAACGATGCTCAGATTTAAAATTGTATTCAATTATAAAACTATATTAAAATACTATTGACATTAACATTTCAGTATGCTGTTAATCGAACGTTTGATGATCTCATCCGACGCTTTCAACACTGACATATGCAATGCATGCGGACGTCTCGCATATGATGGATGGTGTCATTCTTGCAGTAGTTCTGCATCAGTCAGCACTATAGAAATACCATATGCATGTAAATTATTATTCCAAGAACTCACAGCGATGAATATTGTACCCAGACTTACACTTAAAAAATACTGCGAATAAACTTCGAATCTAAAAATTTGATTTTGTATTTTTATTTTGTTAATGCTTTCAATATTAATGCGTTAATGCTCAGTCCCGTGATTATGCGGTCGTACTAGTAAGTCATTCATCTTGAATTCAAATTTACAGATGTGGCTGGTGACCACATTTTTAAAACATATTCCCTAAAAAAAATTCTACTCTATTACGATACCTGTCACCAGTCGACAGTATATATCGATATAGATAGTATATCGAGATTCAATGTAGTAATGTAAAAATTCCCATTATTACAACTCGACTCAGTGTAGTAAATATACAATAGTAAAGGAACACAAGGATATATCAAAATGACTGCGCTTTAAAGGGAATATAATTTACAAGAATAAATAAAAACCAATCTATTTTTCAGATCTTTATTGATACTAGAACTACAATAGAATTATTACACTTATCACAACATTATTTAAAGTACAAAATATATATTTTCAACACAAATGATGTGCTGTGGTAAATTGTAATACTTACATTTAATCTTGGTGATTATTAAACTTGAGATATATATATATATACATTTTATTGAGATCTAAAATAAAATAGCATAAAAATAATAATGTATACACAAACAATTTAAAGGCTTGAACTAGTATACAATAGCAGACCTACTTGACGCAATGTGCATATTGTAGTTCATAAATTGAGCCCACAACATATGTGCCTTATAATATGACTGATTTTATTCTATAAAAAATACTATTTTTTTTACTATAATGCAGTAATAAATGAAATAACTAAAATACATAAGGCATACTGTCATTGTGGCTTTCAGTCATTAATAAATAAGTCATCTGTGATCCGAGTATTAAAATCTTAATTATTGAATAAGCAAGTTTTTTTTGCAAAATATACTTATAGAAAATTCCATATATAAAAAAATAATGGAATATTGCCGTTCAAAATATCAGAAAGGTAATTTTCTAATATCCTTATTGGCAAAGTTGACATAATCGTAAGCCTAAGTCTTCAAAATATTAAATATGGCTCATAAATAAAATATATTGTAACATGAATTGATTGATTTTCATCCCTTTTTTCCATTACCGAGCAAGTGAATCGGTATGGATTTTCTTTTCTTAGGATGACGAGTTGAAAATGTTTTCAGGTCAGTCTTCCGAATGATCCAAGACTTTAATTGAGGATATTTTGCCACAATCTCTGAGAGTTGCATCCATATTCGTTTGTTTCCCAGTATCATTTGTGAATAACAGCAATCATCATCCTCAAACCTGATCCGTGAAATAAACCATGCGATCATACTGTGATGCATTCATGCCAAAGCGAGTTATTTAGAAGCAAAACACACTCACGGAGGCTGTTACAATATACATACAATTTAATGGAATATAATTCAATATTTTAAAAAATACATTATTGACAAATAGAGCAAATAATAATAAAAATACGCCATTGAATCAGTTATTACAAATTTTATAATAAATACATCAATTTTATCTATTACGTTCTAAATGTTGCACAAAAATAAACATTGATTTAGATAAACTTTAAAATACATAATGAATTCCTTCCCTGGATTAATTTAGGACCGACACTCCTTTTATTATTAAAGGATGGTCATCAATTCAAAAAAAAAAAAAAATGTTTTTCCTAAAAACATTAGTGTGCATATACTCAGTCTCATATTGAACAGGCATGTATTAACACATTACATACGGGGAGACTTCACGCGCGTTTGCCCATAGCTTTTTTGGTCAATCTGTGTATTAAAAATGTGCTCAATTTAAAAAAAAAGGTTCAATAAATCCTCATAAGACAATAGGAAAAAAATATGGCGTAATTCATAAAAGTATGCTTCCCGTATGTAAAAATCAGCTGACATAGAAAATATTAGCCTTTCCCTTGCTGATACTCCCATTATTAGAGTCGAGTTGTAGTAAATACATCATGGCGAATGAAAGGTTAATATGCTTCCTGTACGTAATGTGTTAAGTAGGTTATTTTCAACTTACTTACAATATAATATTCTGTATTAACCTAATTTGAGAATGTAAGCGCAATTGTCCATTCTACATTCAATTCTAAATTTGAACATATTTTTTGTGACAATACATTCAATCACTAATCAACGTTTATGATCACCATTGGTATGCATTGACTTTTCTTCGCTAACATGTTATCCATCAAAGTTCTTTATTTCACTTCATTTTAGACAATACTGATAAAAGAAAGTTTTAAAAAAATATAAAAGTAATATATGTACCTGTTTTCAGTAACTTACTTTATATCACATATTGTCAAAACGGAATAATTTCCCATTAATAAAAAGTTCACAATAAACTTTGGGTTTTTCAAATTTGTGGACACAAATATGAATAACAAAGAATAAATATTTGTCTAGTATTTTTAAAAAAATACTATGACTACATAGATCTAATAAAATCAGATCGATGATAATTGTGCGACTATAATAGTAAGCTCATGCGTGAAAAATTATTTTGATTGTAGTATTTAGGAAAAATACACATAAATAGATGACCCAAATATAATTAATAGATCTATCAAGTTTCTATTATTTGTAAAGAAATGGTTAATATTAGAAATTGACTTGTTAATGCGAAGGACTAAAATATCAATTTGAAAGCACTCACTTTGTTTTAAAATGTTCTCACAAAAATATAATATCATTTAAAACCACTTTTTCAGTTTTTTTTCTTTTTTAACATTAATTTGTTCTGATTGTTGATCTGGAGAAATTTTACTGGTCCCTTCCTTTTTCAATTTTTCTTTTTTGATCCATCTTTTTTTCTTTTCTTTTTTAGAATTACCTTCACTCAAATCTGGCGAAGATGGTTTGGATTGAGTTTCATTTCGTTTAGCTGAAAGTTAAATAAAAACGATACAGTAAAACCTCGATATAATTGACTAACTGGTGGGGGGGGGGGGGGGGTTATGTATAGGAATTTGTAGAGATAGTACTCCTTCGATAGTATATCAGGGAATCCCTTAATATACTATCGCTATGAGAAGGACGGGATTATGTCTCAAATTCTAGTGCTAGACGTATAACGTTATTATCATGGCCGCTAAAAATTGTTTACATGGGGCGACACTTGAATTTAAGCATTTATAATATTAACAGGACGTTTGTAATTTTTTTTATATTCGACTGAATTTTTTGTCCATTATATCCGAAATCCGTTAAATAGAGGTCTTTTATATCGAGGTTTTACTGTATTACTAAAACTAATAACAGACAAATACTTAAATATCTTGTATTAACCTTTCCTTTACTATGGTGTATTTACTACACTGAGTCGAATTGTAGTAAAGTTGTAATAATGGGAATTTTTATAACATTACTACATTGAATCTCGATATACTATCTATATCAATATATATACTATCTATATTGATATATATATTATCGAATATCGATATGAAATATAATAAATACGGGATTTTAGAATGTCATATGGTGTACTAAATACGTAGTATCGTAAGGGAAAGGTAAATGCATAGATAAAAATCCTGTTTATTTAAATGTTTTAATTTGTATGACTTTAATATAATCACCTCTGTGTGAAGCCATTCTTTCTCTTATGGATTTATCTTCTTCTCTCTCCCTTAAACGGTCCATTTCCAAGCACGTGACTACCTCATTTCTTCTCTCAACTACTTCAACTAATCTTTGAATTAGTTGTTCTTCTTTAGCTTTGTCTGAATCAGTTTTATTGGCATCTGGTTTAGCTATGGATATTCTTATTTGGTGTTCTAAATCAGCATACTCTTCTTCTAGTCGTTGTTGACGACGGCTGTTAGTATCGAAAATATTTAAATATGATTATCAGTCAATCAGTTTAATCATTAAGAAGATTATAAAAAACATTTATTAAATGCTTTTAAAATGACAAATACTATTTCAGATAAATACACATAGAACGAGTATATAAATAGGGAGATTCAAAAGTTAATTATATAAACTAATTAGTCAATTTTTTTATAAATAATAATTACAATTGTTAAATAATAAAACTTACATGTACATAAGTTCAGCTTGCTTTCTAAACAAATCATTTTTCTCATTTACTAATTCAAATAACTGTAAAACAAGCTCATCAGTTTCAGGATCTGGTTCAGAAGATTCATCGGAACAGACATTATTTTCACATTTTTCACGGATAATTTCTTCAAGACGTACTCCTTGACGTTCAAGTCCCCTCTGTTGAGCCTCAAGCATTTGAAGTTCTTTTCGTAATAGAGCTGGAGGCATAGATAGACCGATACTTCGTTTTTGCAAGAGCGGTATAGCAGGAGCAGGACCTTTACGCCTTTTCCACTGTCCAGATGTACTTTTATCTGAAAATGTTGACATAGATCCTGAAAATAAACATTACTTATTAAAACAAACGGCATATAATATAAAAAAAACCATAATACACGGAATCCTATTTGCACGGGGATACATTTTAAAGTTCGTTAACTCAAAGAAATCGAATTTATCTGTTCATAAGAATATTTAACCCATAAGGGAGGATGTTCGCAATGTTGCGAGCACATTCCAGTGATTCAAAAAGAGCACTCTTGTACGTTGAGCTCAGGAAGAGACAGAGAGAGAACGTAACACAGTTCGGGAGACAGAGACGGAAAGTTTCTTACTTAAATTGCATGATTATACAGATCATTAGCCCAAATTTATACAAATAATGATGTATGAATGATATAATGAATCAGTATTGACAGACTTATCTGACATCCACTGATGATGAGTCAAATGAATCGATTTGTTGTGTATTGTTTATGTGAAGAAATGAAGTGCTCTTGTGTGCTACCAAATGTTTATTTACAATTGAGTCTACCTCCAATTGAAGATTGTCTCACGCTGATAGGAGCTGACAGACCACAATCGGTGTAAACAAGAATATGGCATTAACAACTACATCATTTTTAAATTTGCTAACTACTCAAAGGGTTAAAGATGTTATTAACGTACAAAGTTTTTCATTCAACACAGCAAAAACGCTACTTGTCAATAAACACGACTGTTTACTATGATATTTAATTGGCGATTAATAACTTTTAATATTTTTATCTGTGTTATAGCAAAAATAAAAATATGTACATTTTCTTGGTCATGATATTTCAAAACTGCAAAGAATTGGGTCTAAACACTATTTACCTTCAATTTCATGAGCTTCTGCATTTTTAATTGCATCATCTATTCTCAATTTTTCACTATCCCAAAGAGAATTTGTTAAAATATCAGGATCATTATCAAAATCTGCAGCAGATATTACTCGTTTATTATTTGATACAACTGATTCAGATCTTTCTTCTTGGAATACAGAAGAAGAATAAGTACTTTCACTAATACTGGAAGCCTCTTTATCGCAAATGCTATTATCTAAAAGTGTGGAGCACGCAATAGGAGCCGATACTGTTGGTGGAGGTGGAGCAGGTTTCCGTTTTAATGGTCTAGGAGATATTTGTGGTGAAATATGATTCTGCAAAGAGTTAAGAATAATCAAAACTGATATAAGCAAATCTATTATCAATATATTTGTTAGTAAAAGTGCAAATAGTAACAAGTTGATAGAGATAGTAAGATTCTTACGATGCTTGAATTTTGACTAGAAGTATTGGATGTAATTGAAATATTTTGGTGATCATTATTCACATCAGTTGCACTATTATTAATTTTCAATGTATGAATGCTTTCAACTCCTGGAGGTTTCGGCGCAGGAGCTTTCTTTCTCTTTGTTACAGAGCCAGCTAGTGACAAAGAGCTGGATCCATGAATGGTAGATATGTTCAAAAGACTTGACGAGGAATCATCATTGAGACTGAAAAAAAAAAAAAAATCAATTTAAAAACAAATTTAAATATTATTTCTGTATATAAGTGGCATAAATTAAAAAAAAATTAAAACTAAAAATAAATATATAAAACCAACTTATTAAACATTCAGGTATTACATCTAGTCACACAAATGAAAATCTATTTTTGATATTTAAGTGTGAAACACAGTTTGCGGTTTATTCATACATGAAAATGAAGATTGTCAAATAACGATGCAAATTTAAACAGGTTAAATAATGTGAATGAATTTGTGCACCATGGGCTTGAATGCTTATTTAATATATTTATGCATATATCATACACTAGAATAAAATCATTGAAAAATAAAACACCATAAATCAAATTGCCAATGAAAATAAGAAACATTCAAAACGCAGTGACCCTCCAAATATGCATAGCATAAAAGCTGATGGTTGCATTATATTAATTTACAGCGTTGGTTTATATTGTTTGTAATCATTTTTTTTTTAATTACATCACACCCAATTTATACGGAGTCTGCAAATCGGCTAAAATTTTTAAATATGCAGTAAAATTCACCTTTTTTGAGAAAGCATAAGTGATTTCCCAACTATCACTGAATCAGCATCTGAATCATCATCGTCAGAGAAGGGATTCAAATTTAAAGACGAAGGAACATCACTCTTAGTAGATGTGGAGCTGTAAACAAAAATACTTAACTTTTAAAGGAACTATTATAACAATAAAAAACTGAACTATGTCATTTTCATATTATTTCATTGATATTACTTAATTGATAAGTTAATAGATATTTCATCACCTAGAGTCAAATAGTTTTGAAGCATTAATAAGAACAGCTGGAAGTGGTGGTCTCGGAGGTTTTTCAGCACTTTTTTTCCTTGGAGTTAGATCAAATTCATCATTCTTTGTTGTGTATTTCTCATCTTCATCACTACTACTATCAAATGGATTTAATTTATCTTTTGTCTTTTTCGGTGACTTTCTTTCCATTTTATTAGAATTGATCGGTATGCCCTTTTTACTTGACAATTCCACCTAAAGAAATAACACATTTGAAACAATTATGTTTTTGTGTTAATTACGAGATCAATGATTATACTATTTAAGTGTGAGAATTAGGAAACTTCAGAAAGTCATATGTCGAATGAGATTTTCATCAGACTATAATTGACTGAGCATACAAGACTTAAAAATAATTCTGATCAATAAGAAATGGTAAATGCTACCAGGAAGATTAATAAGATTACTAATTTAAATAATAAATCAATTGTTTTTTCACAATAATAAAGATGATCAATATAATTAAAATTATTCACCTCGCTTTCATCTGAACCGTCGTCAGAAAATGGATTTAAATGTTCCGGATATTGACCGTCATCTAAATTTTTACCAGTTTCTTTAATAGAGAGGCAATCTTCATTGGCAATGTTGATAAATTCGTCGATAGTACTTTCAGAGTGCACGTTCTCCAGATCTTCTGTTTTCTTGTTAAGAGCCTCCTGCTTATTCAATTCCATTGCGTCGATGCACGCTAAAGAATCTTTATTAAAAACAATTTCTTTATTGAAGGCTTCATAAACTTTTAATTCTGAAACATGAGAATAGTCATCCTCAGTTGAAATTTCTTCTTTACAAATATTTTGAGGAATTTTAAAATCGTTTTCTGTTAAATTTTTATCTCTATTATTATCTGAATTCAAAATATCATCATCTTCTGAGATTTCAGTTATATTATTTACGCTACTTATTTGAGAAATAGCAAGATTATGAGAATTTGCCAAATTTTCCAATATTGTTTCAGAAAGCACTTTATCATTTTTAGTTTTTCCATGTGTTGTATATTCAGGAAGAACTCCTTCAATTTTAATATTTTCATGTGACTGAATCTTCTGGAAGAACTCCTTCAATTTCTATACTTTTATGTGCCTGAATCTTCCGGAAGAACTCTTTCAATTTCAATATTTTCATGTGATGAATCTTCTGGAAAAACTTTTTCAATTCCAATCTTCCCCTGCGCTGTATCCTCAGAAAGTACTTCAACTATATTTTCATGCATTGTATCTTCAGGAGAATTTCCTTCAATTTCGATTTTTGCACATATTGTATCTTCAAAGGGTACATCTTCAATTTTCGCTTTTTCATGTATGGTATCTTCAGAGAGCACTTCTTCAATCTGTTTCGGAGGTCCCTTTGAACATGCATCGATATTGCCAAAATCATTATTAACAGTGTTGTTTTTATCTTCAGTAACATTTAAATCTTGCAAACTAGCTTTGTCAGCAGATGTAACTTTGTTTGACTGGTGATTGTCTGGGATCAAATTTTCTATTTTGATTTGATTAGATACTGTCGGATCTTTAGCTTTTCCATGATTGGTTAAACTATCTCTCTCAAATATTTTCATTCTCATTTTCACAATTGACTGATTGGGCTTTGTAATATCATTCATTGTATCAACATTGTCCGTTACATTTTGTCTGTCATTGCTAGAGCGAATTTCCTTTTTTTTATCTTTGGCTAATACACCATATTTAAAACTATTAACGCTATCAGCACCTTCACTCAAATTACTATCATTAATATTTTCAATAACACTGGCAGTTTCAGGCTGGTTAACATAGCAGAGATCTTCTATATTTACATTTTGAGTACTACTTTTAATATCTTCTTGTGTTGGAATAACAGATTCCCTATATTTTATTCCAGTAAATAAACTATCTTTAACTAAATTACAATTATCATTGTTTTTATTAAAACTACTATAAATGTCTTTACTTTCTATAATACATGGTGATGTAGTACATTGTTTATTATTTTCACTCGTATCACTCACTACACTATCAATGGTACTAATTTTTTTGTCAATTCTTTTCAGTGATGCTGAAGAATTAGAAGTATGACTAATTATCATAGCGTTTGTATGATTTTCATTATTTTTAAATTTCTTGTTGCCAATATGATGAGTTTCATTCAATTCTGATAATTGTGGTCCTGTCAAAAAGTCAAAACTATCCGATGAATTATTTAAAGATATATTTTTAGGAGGACAATTTTTCGGAAGAGCTGGCAAAGTATTGTCATCATTGGCAGTGGAATGATCAAACTGACTTTTCATAAAGCCACTAAATGCAACAGAGGCGGCACTCGGTTTATCTTTATTATTAATTTTTGTGGGTAAATTACTTGAGAAATCTTGAACATTCAATTCGTGAGATTCAATTTTATTTAATATCACTGTGTTATTATCTTCTTTATCGAATAATGCAGATTGTGAGATTTTCTGGCTGTTTTCTGCTTGAACGTATGACTTTTGTGAATCTGTATCATCTGCTTGATAATCATTTATATCAGAATCTTCATCTGGGCACGTTTCACAACAAAATTGTCCATCAATCTCTGTCTGGTAGCAGTTGGCGAGAGTAAGTTGAGTATTACACCGAGCACAACGAAAACAAGTTCGATGATAAAGGCGCCGTTCCACTTTTAATCGTTGTGCCAAAAATACAGGAAGTCCACAGGATGTGCACGGATCTCGCCGTCCTAAGCCGCCACCCGACATCTGCATTTCACACAAACAAAAATAAATTAATATTTGAAATTCAAAATATTATATAATTAATAATAGATAAAAAATGAAATATAGAGAGCGTTTTGTTAAATAATGATCATTAATAATGTTATCAATTTAAAATTACATCAAGAAGTAATACTACTATTTTAGAATCTACAAAATATCAACACTATTGAAAATATTACTAGTTTCATTTGCACGTCAACTTATGGATGTTGGTATGCTCTAAATGTATTGTGTACATATGGAGATGGGACAAATTCATAGTTTTTTTTAATTAAAAATGTTCTGTTCATAAAAAAATAGCATCTTCTTACACAATACATATTTTACACACACTTTAATGTAATAAACTTTTTTTACGTATGTAAATCAGAACATAAACGTATGCACATCCTGGTTTTCATGCGTTATAAATAATTAGTTATATTAATACCCATTAAATGTTATCATCCTTTAAAATATTACTACTAAATATTATTTTAATTAATCATACAAATTGTTTTTTTTTTTTAATAAATGTAATTATTTCCCTTCATATCCAGTTAATATTTAAATAAATAAGGATATACAATTATTATCCTGAGAAAATGTATATAAACAGGAATTTTACTCTACAAATTTATTAGTGATATATAAAAATACAAATGGAGTATCTTATTTTTCTACATAGTTCCCTTCATTAGAAATACATGTATTCCATTGGATAGAAAACTACTTGATCCCGTCATTAAAGAAAGAAGGCGAGAAGTAGCTAGATACTAAGGCAGGGGTGGCCAACCCAAATGATCATGCGGGCCACTTTGGAAATGCATCATAGCTCCGCGGGCCGCATATAAAATTATATATTCCCATATTAGATTTAGATACACTATAGACATTTTTTTTAAAGTGAAAAAACATATTTTGTAAAAGTGTGATAAATCTCGCGGGCTGGAAAAATATCCAAGGCGGGTCGCATGCGGCCCGCGGGTTGGCCACCCCTGCACTAAGGTTGTGTATCGTAACAAAAGACGAAGAAAACAGATTTGAGCTGTCCTTCTGCATCCTCTCTTAAGGTAGCCAAATGCCTCATCATCTAATGAACCCCTGGGGTAATGATGTGGAGTAGAGATGTGCGAAAGTAGCCTCGTCAGTTTACTCATCAAACGCTGCTGGGGTAGTCCAGCTAACATGAGTTGGGTGCGCAGATCACCCTATGCTGCGTACCCATAAAGTGTGGAACAGCCAATTACAGTAATTGGTGGAGACTGTGTTAAATGCTCACTACTATCAACAGCCATGCAAACAGGGGAGAACGGTTTTAAGCTTTTGAAAAGTGACTCGTCTCCGTGGCTAGGTACTAAAAATGACCGAAACGATACGAGTACCATGGGAAAGGGGTAACTCCTGCAGTCCGTCATCTACTGCAGCCCCCTTCAAACTGAGGTTGGACTCATGGTGGCAGTGAACCCGCAAAAGTAAATCCCTTGAATTTAACATAACCTTAATCCTTCCTCCTCTATCACACCTTCGGGTGCACATGGTCTGAAGCTGGTCTTTCCCGCCTCTGGAGGGCGTAGAACAAAAGGGGTGGGGCATGTACGCTCCATGCGTAGCGTTTCTCGTTAGGCTAAAGGATCAGTGGAAGACTCTTTGTGTGACTAGTCCAGGGTAACCCGGAACAGACCATACAGCAGCACAGGAAATGGGTTCGATTTATAATGAACCCTCAATCCAGTCAGTCGCTGTCTGATGTCTGTCGTCTTGTCTTTTACTTCTGCATGGCAACGCATGGCCGCATACAGCAGCCGTAACTTGCGATAAACTCACCCAATTATATTGGGAAACTCCCGAACAATAAGAGCATTCGCCTTCTTTCATCATTGACGCAATCAAAAAGCTTCCAATCCGATGGAGTTTTTTTTCTAATAAAGAGAAATATGTAGAAAAATAAGATAATCCATTTGTATTTTTATATATCATTAATAAATCTGTGCAGCAAAATTCTGGGTTACATTTGAATCGCCGAATAAAGTTAGTTTAAAAATATATTTACAGATACAGAAGTTCAGAAGGATTAGGATGTGAAGGTAGCTTAGGAATCAGGGTACTTTCACTAATTTTCAAACATAAATATGGTTGGCGAAATACGGTAGTAATGAGATCAATAAAAAACAAATAAAAATCATTTTGTAGACTTAACTATGCTAATAATATACTGAATATGTACATATTTTTTTTTATAAATATCAAATATTATGAAAGCAGATAAAATTTAAAAAATTGAGTTATGTTGTAAAATCACAAGAATGTGACTAATTTGCATCTATTTATTTCAAAAGACAATGCGAAATTTTCGACGATACATTATTTATAAATAATAAACAACAGTATATTTTATAAATGTGACAATAAGCTAAATACGCATTTTTAAAAGCAATTTCTAAACACAAGTGCTTTTATAAACAACAATGACAACAATTACCGACAACATTTCAATTCTTGGTCAGAATTAGTTGCTTTCAGTTTCAACATTTATATATACTACTACAAAAGTTATCATCTATTATGATTATAAATGCATTTTTGTATCACATGTATTTTCAATACAAAGCTAGTAGCATGTAGGTAATCCTGTGGTTTTAGGTATGGAAATCATAATCCAATCAAATTAAGGTGAAACAGACAGGAAATGTGGTCAGTCAGTGGTCACATTTTCAAAGCATACAAATTTTTAGAAAATTACATCATGGGAAAACTATTAAACCTTAGCAGTAATACAAAAAAATAGCACTACTTCTATTGCCCTCATCATGGATACCTTCGAAACTATTTTTTAAAAGTGTATATATAATTATACAATATAATTTTTACCTAATGAAAAAAAAAAACATTTAAGTCTTTAGTTTTTTTTTTATAGAATTCTATGATATTTATTTTATATCGATATTGTTAAATTAAGCACTTGTATAATGATAAAATTCAGGAAAAAAATCATGAATTATATCACTATTAGCAAATAAAAATACTAAATTGTTAAAATAATTTGACAAATATGTGTAATGATGAATGACTTGTTAATTAATAATGATAGTTTTAAGAAAATATCACACACTAAAGCAATAAGCAAATCCATAAGAAATAAACAAATAACCAAAAAAATGATCAACAAAATACATATATAGAAGAAAGAATAGAAACATAAAAAAGCACATAGATTACCTTTTAGCAGAATATTTCAGGTTTATACTGGCCCATAATGTCCAAGCTTTCCTCCTGGATCGGACAAAAAAAAATTATATACAGTGTGGGTTTAGTGATATTCTATGGCCGTGAAAAAAATATTTAACAAAAAAACTACATAAAAATATATTTAAAATATCTTAGATGTGAAGTATTGGATTTCTTATATAAATATGTCATTTTGTATTCACTAAACCATTCAATTATGTACACAAAACCCTAAAAATGTATTTAAAGTTTAAATTTATCAAATAATATTAATAATGCTAAAAATAACTTTTCAAAACACAGTCCTGAATAATACTCCTACATTTCTTGACATATCACTTAAAAAATATTTTTTATTAAATATTCCACTTAAAATAAGCCTATTAACTGGTTTATTACAATAATCTATAAACGCTTCCAAGAACCCACAAGTCATATATGTCTATAGTCGCAAACATTATATTTTAATTCTGATTGTCATATTCTTAAATTCAGCTTGCCACTTAACCCTTCTATCAATGAAAGGTTTAATTTCCTCCTGTCAATGAAAAGGTAAGAATCCTGAACTTAAAAAGACAAAGTCTGAGAGATTTGGTATGATCTATACATAGTTACTATTAAAAAAAACTCCATCACAAAACCATAACAGGTCTGGCCAGACCATCTTATGAATAGAAGGGTTAAAAAGATAGTGTCTAGCTGACCTCTCATGTTGGTGGTCTATGGTTTACGTACTTTTATTTTGCACTCGCTAAATTTAAAAAAATTACAAGTCTGGCTAATTTGAAATCGATACTTCTGAAAAAATTGTAAGTGAAAATATTCAAGAGCCCCTCAGCATTCACACTGTCCGGAAGGTGTAGATTCTTGGTGCGAATTGCAAAAATTTGCAACTACAAGATCATTATATTTTTACAAGCAACCTCCCTCTCTCACAGAGCATGTTCAGCAAATCTTAAGAGCCATTTATGAAGAATTAACGTCTTATAATTTATTGGAAAGATGTCTTGGCTTGTCTCAACATGTGCGTATGGTCCCTGATACCGAAATTTTATAGCAAAAAATACTAGAAATAGCGACATATACTGCAACCTGCATTTTTAACGAAGCATTTAAACCTATTGTAAAAATAATGGATAAAAAGATGCATTGCGTTTTGTGGAGATGCGCAACTAAGAACGTATACGCCTTGTCAACCGCCAAGGCTCCGAATCTTCTAAATAAGCTAGAACTGTTCACAGATACGCCAAATCAGCCAAAAAAGAAGAGGCTGCGGTAGCTGAAGAATTAGTAGTATATTTCCCTTTTCAAAAAAAAAATTAGTACTTAAAACTTTAAACGCGTTTTTCTCGAAACGACATTTTTGCAGGTGCTGTGGAAAGAATTTTGAAAAACCAAGTCGTCAATTGGACTGAAATTTTACCAACTTATTTTAAATATATATGGCTATGGCAGTTCGCAAAATCAGGTTAAAATGGTTATTTTATCTTATGTTTTATATTTAAAAATACCCCCAAAAAAGATGTGTTTATCCAAATTTTTTTTCAAACCAGCGCCGTTTCGTTACTTTTAAACAAAAAGTATTCATTAACGATACTGCGATAACAACATGCTTATAGATTAAGAATCTTTTTGATTTTTTGTTTCAAACCTGAATGAAAAAATTGACTTTCATCTTTTTTGACATGTCATTTCGATGTTTTAAAAACGATATAATATATATTTTTTAGTATTATATAAGAGTGCCATAATAAATCTCAAAAAGATTAATTTCATTATATGGCGTATTTACTGAGAAAAAAATTGTTTAAGATTGCCAATTTTTTGGCCCGTCAAAGTGAGATGACCCCTTAAATTGAAATTCATTCAGTGCAATAGAAATGACATGGAATTAAAGATTTGTTCCAAATAAGAATAATATTAGATAACTATTTCTATTACTTTAAAAACAAGCACATTAAAAATTTTATGAATCATCAATGTAAGTCAATTTGAAGAAATCAATTTCAAACCCATTAAAATTCCAATTTATACGATGATCATTAATTATAATTAGTGGCTATTCTTTGAAAATTTCACACATTAAATGCCCTTCCTTAAATAACCAATTCAATGTTGTCAGTCAAATTTTATCCTTTCAGAAAATATATTTGTTCTTTTGTTCATCAACTCGCGTGAATCGGTGGAATTTTCCATGGGGCGCAAATTCGATACTGCGCAAACAGAGAGAATAGCGATGCGAAACTGTAAAGTGTGGGATAAATAGGGACTTTTGGCACATTTTCTATTAGCTCTTGTTTATCTTAGATCGATAATCTTGGCCAATTGCTATCATTGTCCCCAGTTACATGTATCTGGGTGACATGGTGCTGTACGTGTTAAAACTGAATATATTTATAACAACAACGTTCAATCATAGCAAAAGTCTTAATTGTTTATTTATGTCGGTAGCTTCCTCAAAAAATAAAAACAATCGGCGCCTATACCAAACTAGACTAAATAGAAAGGAGGTTAAATTACAAAATAATCAACATGGTTATTATTTTGCACTTTAATTATATAATATTAATAAGCATTAACTACAACCGAGTAATTTACACGTATTAGGGGTTTGATACAAATCTAATGAAAAAATCCCACACTGTATAATTTTTTTATAAATAAGATAATTATTTTGCCTCGATATGATACGCCTTATCAATTTTGAAAATAGTATAAAAGATAACAAGTCTTATTATAATCCTTATAAATTTGAGATAGGTTTTGAAAATGTTTAAAGAAAACCTTCACCAAATACGTTTTGAATCGTCTGGGGGTGAGATAGTCATCTGAAAGGAAGTGATATAATTCAAAGCATTAAACATAAACAGTTATACGTGATAAAAAGTTATCATTTTTAACACTTCCTCACCATTAGAGATAAAATAACATATGTCCTATTAATATTAAAATATACCATATCCATAAATTTATGATTGCAGATACAGAGAGCAGTGAAAGATTTCTCAGTTGCTAATGTCGCTTATCAATGAATAGAAGTTCTGACTTGTTTTTATTTTCAACATGATCAACACAGGATTTATTGTGATCATTATATTTTTAAACAAGAAGAAAATGTTTTAAGACTTTCCTTTTTTCTTTTTTTTTTCCGCGTGGCTTTCAGCAATCCCTTTTATGGGATCATTATCAAGCATTTTGACATGGTTTTTCATGGCTTATATATGTTTTTAAAAATGTGGTCATCAGCCACACCTCCTGTAGGATTCCTGAAGATGATTGAGTTACAAGTCTAACTGCTTAACTGCGGGACTATCTACAGGTGCTTTATCTATGTTACTAATCAATTTAAATAGACAATAAGACTATTTTTCTATTATTCTTGCAGAAAAAAAAAAAAATTATTTGTATTTGAGGCTGATATGATTGATGTTCATGGTGATTCATTATTTTTATCAGTTATATGTCAGGGTTCTCCATGATTGCTGGAAAGTCAAGGAAAAATTATGTAAATTCTTCAATGTGGCATTTAATTGTTGCACCAAAGGATATTGCACTCAGGACTAAAAAAATATATGCGTTTATATCTGATTTTCGTTCTGGTAAAAATAACAGATCTTTTTGATTTAGCTCGGAGTGATTAATTTTTTTATTTACATGTGCATACATACAGAATTATGCAAAAATATTTTTTAGCATAGTTTAGAACATTTAATTCCTTATTTTGTAATAAGTATATTACATGAATGGTGTTGTCAAATTTACATTCTTAATTATTGATGATTCAATTAGATGACGTATTGTTTTCCATTTCCGTTTCCACCGCAATGCTCATGAATTTACAATTTCTTTTTATAAAATTCTAGTATGATTAATTAAAGGTACAATTATTGCAAATAGAAGTACACGAAAGTAATAAAATTTAATAAATCAAACAAATTTGTAAATTCATGGTTGACGTATACAGAATTCTTGGATATGTTAATTTATAAATATGAAAGTTACCTCTTATTATCAAAACATTTCCCAATGTATTTTCATCTATACTATTTCCATTGCCTCTTAGAATAAACTTTAAATTAGAAAATACCCTTTCAATGCTAACTGAAGCTCCTAAAAACCACCATTGAAATTTTGCATAAATGATGAAAAAAATGTATTTTTATTTTCCTCTACAAATTCTAAAATGTTGTCTCTGTACACCGTTAAAGTTATTCAGTATGAATTTAATATCCACATCTATATAAATATGGAATCTATGTGTCTCTATTGCAAATTCTTTACTTCTTAAACAATCCTCTAAATTGTCTACCTTTTTTTTAATTGCTTACGCTTCATAGTTGCATCTGTTAGGGATTGCAGATTGTCAACAATCAAATTTAAACTAACCCATTTATTTTCTAAAAATAATAATCTACCTTCTGCATTACCTTCCACCAAGGACAAATAAATTATTTGCATTCTAATAAAGTTTTTATCATATTATATGTGCTATTCTATATGATTGGACAATATAAAACTGGTGTATTGATATTAAAAAAAACTAAATTTCAATATAAGAGATGGAGATGGTTTTTAATAGAGCCTTTGCTAGTTGAAAATATGTGCTGCATTTTCTATTATTTACAGATATTATGTATTAGAAATGTAATATTTTTAAAATAAAATATCTATAACAAAATACTTTTGAATTCAGAATTTGCTAACATTTCACATAAACAACTATAAGTAGTAATAAGCTCAACACAACCTTTAAGAATTGTCTCTTTGCTCTATTTATCGTATGTTCCCAGATTAGATGTTCCGTTTTGAGGAAAAAATAAATGGTAACCAGTTGGCCAGCTAGTGGAAAATTGCATTTCAACGGGGGTAAAGGCTGTTTCTTCTTTAATTCAACCCTTCGTTTGATTTATGAGTTTATTTTAAAGAATAATATTCAATTGACACGGTGCATGAATGCATGAATCATCGGATGGCTGACGACTTAGGGCTTAACAAAATATATAATAATGGCTTAAGATTACAAACTGCCATTCAAATTGATAACAATATTATCTGATGCATTGATTTAACAGGACAAATAAGTATCATGAGATTAATATGATCCCATTAATTCCGCATAAAGAAGGTGAAAGGTGAGAACAAAAATTCAAATATTATTTTTATTTCGCATAAGACATGCAGACTGAAATAAACTGATATTTTCAAACCGGTTCAGTTTTGGTTTTTGTTCTGACAAAAATAACAATTTATCCCATTTTCAGTTTAGTTCTGGTTTGAAACCCTGGTCGCAATTCGTAGACACCAAAAACGGAATACCTTCATAAAATATTTTAATCTGATTTATCTCAAAGATCATAAATCATACATACATACTGTTTTATTAAATTTTAAAAACCGCACACCTGTTAGTATGAAACACAGAATGAAATAACCTCAACATACTAAATGTACTTATGTCAAGCAAATTTTGAAAAAATGTTTCCAATTCACCGATTTATTAGATTTTGATATCTTTTTACTTGTTTCATTCCATTCTAACTGATATTCGCTGGACTTTCTTTTGACATAAATACACAAATATGAGTTGAACCAATCTATATGCAAAGTTAATTCGAAGCAAAATTAATGAAATATGATATATGTATTACATGAATAAGTGAGCATATGCGATAAGCATGACTAAGCGATAGGTATAGTATTAAAGGTGGGATTAATTCTCAATTGGAGTATAAAATGAAATAACTCGAGACATATTTTTCTTTCCAAAAAATAAAAAAGTATTTGAAGTCGAATTTGAAATATACACTACAGATTCTCAATCAAAATGAAAATTTTTCAATTCATAAATGAGAGATGACTATTCGATGTCGAATGCTGTTTTTATTTATTTCTATGTCTTTCGGATAATATATCAAATCACAGAATTCCATAAAATTAATTTTTGAAAGCCGCATAATATTTCACGATCGAGAAAGAAGGTATCCATAAAAAAATCAAGCAGAGCAGCGATCATAGACGATCACGAACCGGGACATCGGTACCGTTCTGTGACAAACGTAACGTAAGGGAATGCATTGTTGAACTGTCAATATCATTTTTATCTATTTGTCTTTCGATTCATTTATCTATCTACAGGCGATGTTAAAATAGATACGATAAAAAATAACAACACAATAGAGATAAAATCATCAACAAATAATTACAATTTTAACAGGAGCATTAATCGCCTATAGATAAAAAATGTAACTATGCGAAAGTAAACAAGCACGAGTCTAAAGATTACCGCAGTAGGGGCACTGGCAGAAGTCGGAGACAGACCGTCGCACTCTTTGGACGGCGGAGACCTCTCGACTGTCGTTCTGGACGGAGATGATCCTGAAACGGAAGAATTGAAGGATTATTCGCATCTCCCGGTTCTTCGTCGATGGGTCTCGATCCAGCATCGCACGTCTCGATGATCAGCGGTGAAATTTAACCGCAACGACCGGTTTACAAAAAAATAAATTTGGCACATTTGAAATTGTCTTTTTTGTCAGTTCCGATTTTTTTGTTTTTGTTTTTTTTTTTTAAATTAGTTTTGACGTTTTGCATTCGGGTGGCCCATTCGAGTTTTGTTGACATTTTTGCGGACAACGAACGCGCATAACGTCGAGCGTAATAATTTTTCATCGCGCAAGCGACGGGGTCGATGTTAGAATGTTGCCATTTTAGGACGCGAAAGTCGGGATCCGTAGAGCACGGGCACGAAAAGGAGCCGCATGCGCGCGCAGGCACTCCGGAACCTCGGGCTGGTGAGTCGTCCCCCACCCGACGACGCGACACTTTCTAGCGCCGACCGTCGAATACGAATCGTATCCGACGTTATTTACGCGAGTCGGAAAGCCGTCTCCGAACATATGCGACGACCGTTTCGACGATGCGTCTCCGGAGCGCATCGACAGACTTTCGAATCTTCGAACGAACGCATACCTGACGAAGACGAAAAGTGCTGGTAGTACTGAGACAGGTAGGTGAGGATGGAGAGCCTGTCGGGGACGGCGTGCCGGGCCATGTCCTCCGCGTCCAGGAGGGCCGGGATGCCCAGGTACGCCTCGGCCGTCCGGAAGGCCAGTTCGTTGTTGCGGTAGACGTCCTCCTTCTTCAGGGACGAGAACTCGCTGAAAGCAGAGGCTCCGATGAGGTTCTGCGGGATCGGGGGACGGCGGCCACGGGAGTCGGACACTCACATGAGATCGGGTCGGAAGTGATGAATGAGGGCGCAGAAGGCGAGCCCGTCCCGCCACGACGTCGTCATGTTGTCCACCTTGACGCCGGGGTAGCCTTCGGTGATCCGTCGGCACCACAGCTCGAGGCCCTTCGTGCCTCGGCGCTCTCCCATCTCGCTCGGCCTTCGGGGGCTGGCTGCTGCGGAACGAAAGTCGCAAATTTGGAGACACCCTCGGGCGACGGTCCGTCCGGAGCGGGAGACGGATCCGCGAAACGGGAAAGACCGCTTCGGAGTCCGTCCGCCCCGACGGGTTCGACGATCGAGGTCGCGCGACTTTCCCTCCGGCGTCGACCGCCGCGTCGAGCTCTCCGTCCGACTCTAGCTCCCCGTCTCCGTCTCTCGGAAGTGGGGGGGAGCGCGGACCGGGGGCCGGACGGGACCGGAGGCCCGAGGCGGAGTCCGAGCGAGGGGCGGAGACGGTCTCCGCAAAATGCGACCCGTCACGGAGCGGAAATAGAAACAAGGGAGGAGACCGGAGGAGAGAAACTCACTCTCGTTCCGGAGCGCTGCGAGTTTTCGAACGCGAACTTTACATCTCGCGCGGAAAGAGCGACACAACACAGCGGCTGCGGAGCGGGCACTGAACGCGACCGCGGCCAGACTCGCCAGCTCCGCACGAAGCCGACGCCGATTCAAACGGAAATTCGTTCGAAGCCTCGTCGATTTTATTCAAATTCGCGCATCGCCTTTCGAGTTCGCCTGACTATTTTTCGAATCGTTCAAATTTCACCGAGAACTCACTCTCGAAATTTTAATACAAAATTAATCGCATTTTTAACGCATCGCGGTTTTCATGCGTACGCGGTCACGGCGTCTCCGAGCTCCGATGACATCCATTTTGCAAGACGCGGAATAACACATCGAAAAAAAGCATCGAGTCTTCGAAACGACACCGATTTGACATCAAATTTTCAATAAACAAATGCGTCATCGTTGCAGTCTTTTGTTCGAAACGTGACCTAATTTTCGTACTCAAAGCACTTCCGCTCTTCGCGCGTCCAAATGGAACGACGTCGCTCGGCGTTGATACTTTTCATTATTGTAATTTTAAAATGCAAACCACGACTTGCACTTCATAACGGTGCATCTCTTTTGTCGTCTAATAATCAGTGGCATAGTTACTAAATAAAAAAGTCTGAGAGCGCTGATTAATTATCATTTTTTAATACCCCCTTCCCTACCCCCAATGATCCAATTTTCGCACCATGTTTCCAATAGAACGTTTTTCCAATGCAGGTTGTCTTCGACTAACGACCTAGATACGTTCCTGGACTTTGGTCGCAAGTCGAATTGGTCGTAAGTCGAATTTCATACAAAATATGTAACTTAAATTGTGTTAAAATAAAACATGTGTATTTATTTATATTATTTTATTGTTAAATTTTTATTTATTTATTAATACAAAATATTTACATAATTAATATTTAAAAGCTTTCATCATCTGTACTTATATAAGTACAATCCATTGGCTTAACATCACTAGTGGAAGAAGCAGTAGTAGTCTTTTTAAAAAACATATCCAACTTTAGTTGAGTTGTTTGTTTTTTTTTTCCTATACATTTCTTTGTAGCAAGCAAGATCTTTCTGAATACGGCGGTTTATAATCAAAAATCCTTTGTTATCCGAATCCATTATTGCAAATTTTTGCATTCCTTGGTCAAATTGAAAGAACGCTGCATCCATTTCTTTCAATATACATTTTTTTGGAGATTCCAATACCATTTCTTTTTTTAGTCTCTTCTTCAACCATTTGATTTTCGTTGCATAATAATTCTTCATTTGTAAGATCTTCCAAATCGTTTTCTATAAGTTGGTTTATGTCTTCATGATCAATATTAATATCAAGTTTTAGCCAAAGTTCTACAAAGAGATTTGTAGTGTGTTCAATTTCATTTTTTTTTTTAAATTACGAATGAGTTATATTTTCAAAATGTTTAGTTAACTTTTTCCATATTCCATACATGCACGATGATGTAACCTCTTGCCATCCCTTTCCTATAATTTTAATCGCATGTTAAATATTAAAATTCTTCCAAAATTCTTTAAACGATTTTTCATCGTCGAGCGCTGGTATTGCTTGAGCAAATGTAGTTTTTAAATGTGGCAATAGCCCCCTGCTCCATGGGTTGCAAAATACTGGTGGTATTAGGGGGTAAATACACAACTTTAACGTTAGGATGGAAATTTCCGATGTATAGTAGATGCCCTGGTGCATTGTCTAGTATTAAAAGTATATTGAATGGAATCATAAGGTAGACACTTTTTATCATAGTATTTTTTTAAAACAATAAGAATAAATGAGTTGATTTTATGCATTGCTTTTTTTCCAATTATTAACAGAAATTGTAAGCTAAAGATGTGTTTGTGTAATATATAATAAATTAGACTTGCTATACTTAATGCTACGTATAGACACACGCAATGGAGCGTAGCGCCTCCGTAATGTATGCAACAGATGAGGAAAGAGTACCAATGATTCTCTATCTTTCTGATCAACTGTCACTTTCCAAACTTTAAAATGCCGCCATTGAAATTCCATCTGGCAACATTTACAGTAGGGGATTCAAATCCTCATTGTAAAGCTTGAAATGTAAAATGTTTATATAAAATATGCTCAAGTGCTAAGGCAAGCTGTCGATATGGGAACCGGAATATCCCAGGAAAATGGTTTTTAAGATAAGAAAAATGCTAAACTTATCGAGTTCAAGTACATCATATATTTTACAGTTCAATATAATTAAAACTATAATAGTCAATGAGGTAACACATGCATCGCAACCCGATCAATTGTATGCGGCTAATCAATATGTACTCCATGCTGACATGTGTGTTGTATTTTCTTCGATATCTTTTATGGATGTGCACCTTTTGAGGCCTTGACCCTTGAGATTTTTCTTGATTTATTAAAAAAAACCTACCAGTCCCTGTAGAAAGTTACCAGCATAATTGCACATTTGGCGTGGTATTAATGGATTACTTTTCTAATTTATAGAAATGGAAAAATTTAATTTTCACTTTCGGCGACCAATATAAGTCAGAATTTTTAAAATCTAAAGGTTTTTCAATTTCCTCCATTTCAAAATTATAATTATCTGCAATAAAGATTACAATATAATAACACAGTTTGATCAAAATGAGAGATAGTTTAATAAGACAGATAAAAGAAAATAATTCATATGTGACTCATGTCTTCGGTACCGTGATTCTTTAAGACGATACACAAATATAACTGATATTTTTCATCCTGATTCTAATCAGAGAATTAAATCATAATGAATTACAATTATTTTACACAATAACAACAATATCATGCCACCAAATCTTAGACTATAATAAATAAAGCAAATAATTTGCTATTCTCAGTTCTATCAAAGGTTGAAATTGATACTTTTTTTTTCAAATTTCGATTGGAATTAGTATCTGGATTAATATTGAGATTAAAAAAATAATTATTGAAGCTATTTTTACAATCTATCTTAATTTATGATTAAATAATCCTACTTACGACGCATGCTGATAAAATTATTCAACGTGTTTTCATTTCTTATCGTCGACGCTAAAATGATGTTACATTTTTTATTGATTTCAAAACAATAAGAAAAAGCATCCAAAAGTACTGGAAATAATGTAGGATCATAAATTACATCTGCAGCTATGACAAAATCTAATTGTGTTATCTTTTTAGATATTGTTTCGTCCGAAATATTCTCCCACGGCAAGTTGAAAACTTCTAAAAAAATTATAAACATAATATTTACAACAAAAAACTCGCTTGAATTATTGTATGCGATAAATTTTATAAAGCACAATACCGATGATCGAATTATTCTCATAAATTTCATTATAATTGAAGTTCAGTTTCACATTTTCTTGGAGTAATTCCAAAACTTTAGGATGACAGTCGGTTAGGCATATTTTTTTTGGTGAGCAAAATTTGCCGACTAATATTCCAGCGAGACCCACACCTGAGCCTAATTCTAGTATGTATTTTCCATTTAATTTACCTTTATTTTGCATGCACCATTCTGAAAGTGCAAGAGATGCCTGAAAATGCAAGATTATTTTATGTATAGTATGCTTCCAAATCTCAGAAAAAAATAACCATTTGTAATGGACAGATTCCACGAGCAATGGTTTCTTGTGCACAGTTTACTAGCATGCCTATCATTGCAGTAAAGTGACCACGTGTTTAGGCTCACAATATTACTTTTATCAGCTACTCCGTCATCGGTTGCACTTTCTAAGTTCCCCTATAAAATGTTATAAATAACAAAGACATTATTTAGTGTTAAAAAGATGTTTCACAAGTGATCATTAGCATAAAAGTGTGATCA
The DNA here is from genome assembly GCA_008973525.1 of Stenopsyche tienmushanensis. NCBI lineage: Eukaryota > Metazoa > Arthropoda > Insecta > Trichoptera > Stenopsychidae > Stenopsyche > Stenopsyche tienmushanensis. The sequence continues at coordinate 185,545 of WACJ01000345.1, forward strand.
CTTCACTGCAGTAATGAGCATGCTAGTAAACCATGCACAAGAAACCACGCTCGTGGAATCCGTCCATAAGCGTGGGGTTACAAACACCTCGAACTGGCAGAAAGAGGCAACTATTAATCTTACAAGAGGTGCCTGCAATGATTAAGTAGTTTCACGTTGAGGGTTTTATACCCCAAACTTCATACATAAAATCAAATTGATAAGCTATGCAAGTGAAATGTACTTACTACCGTTCATTATACAAATATTCTAAGAAATTTAATTGGACATCAACCGACAGTCTTGGCTTAAAATGTGCAACATCATCATCATCATCATGGTGCAGCTGCAAACAGTTCACTGCTGAACCGAGGCCTCGTCAATATCCATTCATAGGAAAAAGTTACATTAATTTAGTCTGTATCATACATTCACCTCCTTATTCGCTCCGTATGGAAGATAGTATAACCCCAGAGTTTCATTTAGAACGCTCATCCCAGCATGTTACCTGGGTAAACATATTGACGGACGCTTTCCCAATCATCTTGAAGGGGAGTGTAGGGAATTTGGAAAGAGTGAGCAATTTTCCTCAAAAGACTGAAAAGCTACTCAAGATGATTTTGTTGATTTTACTGGAAAGGGCTTTCTGGAGACAATGTTGATATAATTAAAACGTGAGCTTCTTCGTTTGTTCCTCCTCGAAGCACTCTGCTTATTCTTCTTGTACTTGTTCCTATTCCTCGAGCTTTTAAGCTCGATAATGAGTGACAAGCAATTCGAGAAATCTGTAAAAGCAGTTACGGTTAGTAGATTAACTGAGTTAATATAGTAGAATGTTAGATGCCCTGTATTTCCAATACGACAAATGTGTGTGATTAGTAAATATTAATTAAAAATATAGGAATAACATTTAATTGAATCAAAAACCAAGATCTATCGATTGATGCATAAGAAAAAAAGGTACATTGTTCTCAATTTTGACAATTAAAGTTCTAACCTCCCAAGAGTGAAGGCCAGTGGTGCCGTCAGATATTAAGTTGGAACTCTCTTTCAAGCTCACAATGCCAGAAAAAACATTTGTAACTTTGTAATGTTTGAAAAAGTAATCGCTTGATAGGTTATTATTTTTCATCAAAATGCAGAATCCATTGTACACGTCGTCGTGTATTTCAAAATTATAGTCTTCGAGATATTTGACGATGCATTTGACAAAAGCAATTTGATAAGAATAGCTGATTGGAAATTTTAGAACGATGGGATTATGAATAGTCTCTTCGATCAAGGTTTTCTGGTCCTTCCCATGATATGCCTTCCAATTCATCCTGTGTAAATAAATTTAACGTGATTCATTTTGCAACATCATAACAGTTGCTCATATATATATTTGATATCAAATAAAATTGTAGAATCTTAGGTTAGTTTCTTACTTTCCAATTGATTTCATTTAATTTAGCACAACAAAGAAATTTCTTAATAATATTATCTAGTTTTGACATGGCACCTTACAAAAACATTCATACGACTATCACGCGAACTGTACATGTTTGGTCTTAAGACCAATTTTGCTGGTAATATTGCAAAAGCTATGAAAATGTGCCCAAGTCGTATATATGCGACATCATTCAATATGGAAAATTGTCATATCCCTATAGCTACCAAACTGTCAATATCCCTTTATGAGCCAAAATCTACTATACACACTAATGTATTCTTCCAAATATTTAAATAGTTTTTATCCCCTTTAAAAATGTAGTGAAATAATTTGGTCATTTATAATTTTAACAGTCTTATATTGACTTATATTTATGCGGTTGAATAAAAACAAATAAAGGATACATATTTTATATAAATAAAATTGTCTCATTATCTAGAACAGCGGTTCTTAAACAGGAGTCCGCGGACTCTTGGGGGTCCGCGAAACCATTGCTGGGGATCCGCGGAGATATAAAAAAATATTTACCTATATTTGAACAAGATATTTTTGTGAAATTGTTTACAGAAAAAATTATAAAAATATTTATTTTGACGAAGAAATTTTTGTTTGTTTGAAAAATTAAGTCACAAGGGTTAGAATGGGGTCTATTAAAAAAAGTTTGTTCGAGAGGGGGTCCGCGAAAAAAAATTGCTCAAGAGGGGATCCGCGTGAGAAATTTTGCTCAAACTGGAGTCCGCGAAGCCTTTTTAGAGGTCCGCGAAAATTTCAAAAAACATTTATCTATACTTGAACAAGATATTTTCGTTGAATTATTTATAGAGAACATCTATTTTGATAAATATTTGACCAAGAAATGTTAGTTTGTTAGAAAAATTAAGTCACAAAGGTTGGGATGGGTGTTCACCAAAAAAAATGTTCAAGGGAGGGGGGGGGGGGGGGGTCCGTGAAAAAGTATTTGCTCGAAAAGGGGTCCGTGACAGAAATTTTGCTCAAGAGAAGGTCTGCGATCAACACAAGTTTAAAAAGCGCTGATCTAGAGATTACTGTTTTGATTTTTTTTTCTTTTTAAAGTGAAATATGTGTAGACTTGTATAAGCGGGATAAAAAAAGTAGCTTAACAATCATAAAAAGTAAAATTTTAAGCGGCGGTCGGAAAGTGAAGGCGAACCTTTTGTAGTGTATCCTTGTCCATTGCATTCATCATAGACGCTACGCGCATGCGCCGCGCTGCATCTACTATGTTATGTGTCTATACGTAGCCAAGCAGCCCTTACACCATTAGGACTATTTTATAATATATTACACAACATAGTCACATATTTTAGTTCACAATTCTCATTAACAAAAAAAAAACAATATATTTGAAATCAACTTTTCCTAAAAGCTAAGAAAGAAGAAAGACCATTTTCGTGATGCATTTCGTGAGCAAATGATATAATCATTTTCTATACTGGATTGAATTTATGTTAGGATTTATATAAAAAGACTTCTTGCCTGTCTTTTTTTATAATTTAGGCAGATAAAAATTTAAAACATTTTTGAATTCAAAATCAAATTGTCCATGTAAATGAGTGGCCTTCGTCAAGACTATTTTCAATATGTTTTAATATTAGGATAGGTGAAATTAAAGTACACAGATAAATAATATGCATTTATTAATTTATAAATTATCAATAAATACATGATTGAATCGTTAGTTTACTAATTTGCAATACTTTCAATTTTGCTGCAGGATTTAGTATATTTCTTATTTGCTTTATTGGATTTGAATTTGAGAGAACCATGTCTTCGGATTTGAATCACTTTAAGATTCGCACTCATCGGTGATGATATCAATTTCGTTTCGAGAACATTTAAATATTTGATCCTTAGGCAGCAGCCCCCAATTTTAACTCTGCCTCTTTCATATTACAACAGTAGTCACTGTATTCTCCATATGCTATTCTCCGTCCAATTTTAACCTACACCATCATCCAAGTATTAATTAAGAAACATTATTTTTACAGATGCAAGAATTTTTTGATGGAAAGTTTAACTCATTTAAGCAGGGTGCTTTAATGATCTTCTTCAAAGGAGTAGTCGTAATTCGTAGCGAAATTGTTCTCTCTTTTTAAAAAGCCATGTTTTCCTCTTTGGTTTTGGTTTAAAAAGCTTATCAAACCAGTTTCGTCGAATCTTCTTCATATAGTCCTTGCAAAAAATACCAATTCGACTCTTTCCATCGATTAAATAGTAAAGTTCCAACTCTAATGCGACTTGCTATTTGCTTGCCTATTGTCATGCAATTCGATATATTTGAATAGTTTTCTCCTAGTTGTACTGATTTTCAAATTAAATATTAATTAGCACAATTTAAAAATGCCTATGTTTCATTCAAATGGTTATTTCAAGGTAAATCTAATATATATTCAGAAAACAATTCATTTCAATTTACATAGATATATTGTAACCCTATGGCTGTGGATGTGACTAATAAACACACTTATCGATCAGCACGTTTTGAATTTAAGATCATTACAATGTCAATATAGTATCAAGCACATAATTCTGATTTTTAATAAACATTGGTCTTTCTGTCTCACGTTTTTCTGAAAGGTCCTGGCGATTGCTATAGTTTATTACAATTTAATTTTAAAATGTTCAAGCGCTGCCTTAGAAATATTTAGTTCAAATACTTTAACAATTGATCTATGTTTTTTATTGCTCCAATGAAAAAAATAACTTATTCTGTAATAACTCTCTAAATAATTACAACTACGCAAAAAAAAAAAAAACAATGTATAGCTGATGGGCCATCGAGACCTCTTTGTGGTCCTTGGAAAGCTGTTAAATGTTGTTTTAAGTATATTTTTATCTTGTTTTTTATGTTGTTTGGTGAAAGCTAGTTTAAATTCCTAAATAAATAAAGGCAAATTGGTGTATACTTCAATGCTAAACATGAAGATTCTTTAGAACTGAATATGTAATTCTGGAAGAAAATGCTCACACAAGTGATGCAAGCGCTGAGCTGATAGACCATCTGGCATGCTCATTCTGAACAAACAGATTTCCCATTACGAGCTAAAAAAGAAAATAGGTGCTATAATCGCTCTAATGTGGAGTATTACAATGTCAAGCGGTCTCTGCAATGGAATAAAATCGATACAAAGACATACACATAGTAGACATGTCTTATATGCGAAATGAATTTAATATTAGGAGTACTGGACGAAAATTTCGTTTTTTAAATAAAAATGCATTATATTATCATATCAATTACATATTCTCCCTAAACAGCTATAACTTTTTTTCCTTTCTTTAGTTCTTCAGATTTTTTTCAATTTTGTCGAAAAAAAAAGTGCTGCATTGGTCTAAATAAATTGTAATCAGATGGAACAAGACCGAGGAAAAATTATGGCTGAATAATTACATTCATATTCCATTAATGTATACCCAGTAATTTTAGCTTTATTATCAAATTAAAAAAATATGTTTCCATTATTTAATATTCTAGGTCTTTTTATATGAATTGCTTTATTAATAATTTCAACTAATCACAATAGAGCTGCCGATGTGCCATTTTGTCATTTTTGTGCCATATTTACGATTTTCATAATGAATAATTCCTTTGGAAACAATTTTTTAACACTTTCCAACCCGTACAGATTAGCTTTCGTCACTAAACTGATGCAATATCCACACACCTGGTGTATGAATTTTACCAATTATACAATAGTATCTAATATTTGTTAAATGTCTGCTAATTGCTCATTGTCGATTTTCACTGCTCTCTCAGTTCAAAGTTTATTTTTCAATTCAAAATATTTTCTTCGAAACTTTTCAACCATCCCTGACACTGCTAAATAGTCAATTTGTTTCTGTAGATATCGCTTTTTTTTCGTAATCGTATTACTTTTTTGATGAAATTCATTAAACATGCAATGAATTTTGTAAAAATTGCTTATCCTTCCATTTCAAATAATGTTCACAACAAATATACTTTCTTTAAAATGATGTATGTGTGTGAATGTAATTTATATGCCCAAAAATCAATAGCAAAAAAAAGAATATATTCAAAAGATCGACCAACTGACCACATTGAAAAGTACGATGTCAAAAAGCGAATTTTTCATCCGGTACCCCTAATGCAAATGTACCTCTTTTTAACTTCTCAAACTTGTAGCATTTTCGATGCCATCAACAGCATTCTGTGAACAAACCCACAAAATAATGTAAATACTTTAATTGACTATTAACACTCATTTACTGTTATGTCTGAATATAATGAAAAAATCATTATTTGAATTAGTGAACAAACAAAATAATTGTTTTTAAAAAATTAATCTTCGCCGACTACAATTCCGCATATGCTAAAAATCAGCAACTAAAAACATTTTCGGAGACTAAATGATCGTTTGCTCCAGATATGGATCTAATATCGTCTAAGATAATATTGTCACTCGGCAAACATGTTTATTATTCAATTCTTATTGTATCGTGTCTGTTAATTAGATGAAGACTATCTTCATTAAAGATTGCCTCGGAATGTGGATGTTCAGTGTGGTGGTTTCTTAAGTGTTACCAATTTCGTTCTAGTGTAGATGTCTGTAAATTGCCGATAACGGCGAATTTATTTTTGCCTAATAGTTTATGGATTACAGTAGCAGAGAGCATTATATTCCAATATAAAAATAAATATTTACAATGGGATTTGGTATATTTGGTTGGCAAATCCTGATCTACCATTGTTCGTGAGCTCAAACATCTGAAATTGTGTATCGTGCAATTAATCAATCCGACGGCATCGGAAATGTTTTAAATTTGAATGCTCAAATTGAGCGAAATTCAAAGTAGAGCACAGAAAATTAAATAATTTCTCTACCGAAGTCGACCAGTTGACCACCTCGCAAGATTAAATGCGCTCCTGCTATTATATCATCATCATCATAGTGCAGCCACTGACAGTCCGCTACACATTTCGGACGAACAAAAATATTGAGACAATTATACGCAACTGGGACGTCAGTCGACAAAATCCAAAAGTCTGTCAATAACGCAAAGCAACCGCGGTCGGACGAAGAGATTCGTCAATAGTCCGGAGCAGCGAGTCATGGTGAAAAACGAAGACTCGCTCAGGTCGCGAACTGCAGCGAGCACCGATCTCTCGATTTTTAGTTTAAAATCGATCAACACTAAATAATATTATGATTCCTACAAAATGCTAATACTATTATAGAAAATATTCATATTCATCGGCAAACGCACTGTCATCGACTCTTATCTCATTATTATTTTAATTCTTGATGACTGTACCTGTGTTTTAGCGTGATAACAGAATAACGTAAAAATCCGCTCCCGCGTTAAAACGTTAGTTAACTGTATTGCTAAAAAAAATGTTAAACAAGTGGTATAGTGCGGCCACAGTTTCAATTAGTTTTTTTTCGGACGCAGACCTCGAATACCCCAAGAAAATCGTTGGCATAAGACTTGCGAAAACGAAGAGGAAGCGGATTCCGGGGAGCGCACGATCGTTTGCGTGTGAAAATAATCATCGGATTCGACAACCGATCGAAATCAGAAAGTGAAAATATTTCACAACACTACCTAAAGATTTGAATGAATACTATTGAAAATTGACAGAGCTCTGACACTGCAAATGGGTAACACTCGTTCTGGTGAAGTTTGTAACGTAATTAGGATAAGGTTAACGGGATGGATACATTTAAGGTACAGATTAAAAATAACAATTTGAATTTGAATTTTTATAAGTCTAAGAAATTACTATGCTAATTATCAATGTTATTCTAGTTTCTGGAGTCTTCGATGTAAAATAATCTGAAAAAAAACCACACATAAAAATCTTATCGAACGCTTTGATATTGTTTACCCACAAGTCGAGAGTATATATTTTTATTATATAAAGTGTGTACAATGTTTGCCAGACTTCTTTTTAAATATTAGGTTGTCTCATGAGTCTTTTCACGTGCTACTTTGAGGGGTTTAAAAAAAACACTAATAATAATCCATTATGTATTGTCTGATTTTCTATAACTATTCTTCATTAGGCAACATTTTTTTCAATAATATATAAAACTATCTTTTAAAGCAATGCATGTTTCAAAATTCTATATTTTTAAATGGCTTTTGTTGACGCTCATTGTGCTAATGCAAAATTACCCCTTTTTTTGATTTATAAGGGTAAAAGCTGTTCACAATACGAATTAACATCATTTACATCCCATCGATTGTATGGCACTTCTCTCTCCGCCTTTTGTAACAATTCGTCCCAAAGAGATATTCGGATTGTTCCCGAATCGGCAAACGTCGACATTGCGAGACGCGATTTGACTCGGACGGTTCGCGCGGCACCCGCGCGTCGCGCTCTGGAATCTCTTCTATTTTTTTGAAAATAACCGCGGACCATCGCCGGACGCGCGAGGAGTCTCGTGCGTCCTTTCAAATCTTTAGCTTCGAATCCGTGTCAGTCCTCGTCGCTGCGAGGGCTTCCGACGGCGACTCGCGCGATATCGGGGTCGAAATTTAAAATCAAAACTGCTACTCGTCAATTTAGAATTGAAAATATGGAAAAGTCCTTCAGATTCCGAGAGAGCAGAAGTTCTGAGACAACCTGATATTTAAATCGTGCATCGGGCTAACGGGAGCTACTCAAAGTATACCGTCGGCAAATGAAACAGGTTGATATCATAAAACAATTTATTCACCAAAAATAATCTAAAATATAATTGACCTCATCGGGTGTGACCGTTTGCCGCGTGCGCGCTATTTTAAAATCCCCCTCTATCCAGGCGATGGTCTGGAGACTCGGCCGAGCGAGCCGGGGGAGGCAAAGGCGCTCCGATGGGTGACAATTCGCGTCGGGGTCAGATTCGGTCTCGAATATCAAAATACACTTTCGAACGTTCAACAAGATCGCAAACGAAAGGAGAGCGTCTCTCTCGCATGTCTTCTCCGTCGACGTCGCATCGAAACGATACAAAAAGACAGAGGGCGAAACAACGGAGACATCGGAGAGATGCGAATGTAAATAATCAAAATTCATACAAAAATATAATTACGATAAAAGTTTCATTGGTAACTTTTCAATCTTCGACCTTTGCAGCCTTAATTCAATATATTTGTGTTAAATATATAAAATAAAATACGATCATCAGTTTCTATATAAATATCACAGAAAATGTTTTATTTTAATTATTTAACAATCTTTCATTTGAAACGTTCGATTCGAAGCGAATTGAAAATGATAAAAAAAAAACGGCGACAGGCCGTAGATCCCTCGACGTCTTCTCTGAGACGGATCTCGAGTCGGACTCTCGAGGAGTCCGACGATCGACGGAAAAACACAACATACCATCGAAACTCCCGTAAAAACTTCATCTAGGCGGCGACGCGAGGGAGCGCCTCCCGACCGTCGCGACGGCTCGGGGGCGGCCCGCGGGTCTCGTCGCGCTCGCTGCTAAAAATATTCAACAAAATTCTATCGATCGCTAGTAAACATGTTCATATGCGAGGTCGAACGAAACGTAACAGTCTAAACATTATAGATATAACAACACGAATAGCGAACAATTCTAGGCGTTAGAATAGTCAGTTTCCCGTCGCCCCCTTCCCGGGAAGGACGGATCGCGCCTCCTCGGGCGGGCGCCGCGGGGAGGCCCGAGACGGGGGCGCGGAGGCCGACGCGCGGAGGCCCGGGGTCCGGGTGAAGGGCTCGATTCACGCCCTCGGGCCTCTCGACGCGCGGCTCCGCGCCCCAGGTCCGGGGCGCCCGTCCGACGCGGAGTATTTCCCGTCGAAAAATATCCGCTCGTCTTTATTGTCATCCGACTCGAGTCACCGCGTGCGATCCGTCCGCGGGTCCGCGCGCGCACGACGCGCCCCAAATTATAAGTATCCCAGCGTCGCGTACGTCTTCACGAAGGGCGCGTCCATCTTGCAGGTCTCTCTGAAAGGAGAAAGGGCGCACGTTAGAGGCCGGCTGCGGACGCGACTCCCCCCGGGGGCGCGCGGCACTCACTCGTCTTCCCAGGGACACACGTCGCTGTCCCTCTCGCGCGGCTCCTCCTCGGGCTCGTCCTCGGCGGCGTCCTCGGACTCGGCCAGCGGCGCGACGGCCGGCGACCGCGCGGCTCCCTCCTCCTCGGCGCCGGCCGGGGGCGACTCCGGGAGCGGCGGCGGCGGCGGCGGCGGGGCCGGCGGCTCCGCGGGCGTCTCGGCCTCCGGGAGCGGCGGCGGCGGCGGCGGCGGAGGCGGAGGCGGCGGCGGCGACGGCGGAGACGGCGGCGACGGCGGGACTCCGTCGGGGCCGTCCGGCGTCGACGGCGGCGGGTCGTCGGCGGCCGAGCTGACGCTGATGACGGGGGCGACCGCCGCCGTCGGGGGCGAGGCCGACGGCGAGTCGGCGGGGGCGGGGGCCCTCTCTCGCGACGGCGGCGAGTCGAAGGAGCAGCGGGGGAAGCCGTCGCGGGGGGCGGCGGCGGCGCCGCGGCGCGGCTCGAACGCGGAGAGCCGCCGCGCCGGGGGCGGCGCGCGCCTCTCCCCGTCCAGCGTGCTCTGCTGGGGCAGGCCGCAGGAGCGCCGCAGCCTCTCCGACACCTCGACGATGGCGACGCTGATGTCCGAGGACGAGCTGCAGGAGTCTATCGCCGAGTCGTTCCTCGAGCGCGGCGCCGGCTCGAGGCGCTCCGGGGCGGCGGCGTCCCAGGGGCAGACGGCCGCGGCGCCGTCCTCGGGCCCGCTCGAAACCGTCGCGCCTTCCGCCCTGAAATGGAAACGAGTCGATGAACGGCGACGCGCGAGAGACGGCGCCGGGGCGACGGGAGGGGCACGCGCGGGAGGAGAACCTGTAGGGGACGTCGCTGAGGTTGGACTGGCTGTGCGAGTGCGGAACGCGGTGGGACGAGTCGCGCACCCCGGCGACGGCGAGCTCGTGCGCGGACCCGGAGAGCGAGCGGTCCGATCCCCTGCGGCGGCCGAGGGCCGCGCCCCCCGTCTGCTGCAGCAGCCCCGCCGGGGGCGCCGTCGTCGACGATTTCTTCTTGGCGGGCCCTCCGAACCCGAAGAACCTGCGGAAGGGGACGGGGCGTCAGCGACTCTCGCCGCCGACCCTCCGGCGGTTCGGCGGGGAACGCAGCGAATACCGTTTTTTGTGCAGGGGTTGCTTTCCGGCCGCGAGGAGGGCCTTGTAGTGATCGGAGCGGACGAAGCGAGGGTAGCAGTCCTTCTTGAGCAGGAGGGCGTACACGTGGTCGGCCGCGGCGTCGAACGCGAACCTCGAGGGGTTCTCGAGCTCCCGCTGCACCCTCTCCATCGTCTTGCCGTCGATGTTGATCTCGCACGGGGCGCCCGGCGCGAGGAATTCCCTGAAATCGAGAGCGGAGACGCTGTGAGGGCGGCGGGGGACGGAGGGCGGTCGGAGGCCGGACGCGAGTCGACCCTCACTCGTAGATCTCGTCCACTTTGCGGCGGATGTGCGACTGGGCACTGCGGCGCAGGTCGTTCGCCGCCGTCCAGAAGCGGATGTTCTCGTGGGAGTACTCCTTGCGCAGGTAGGCGGTGAACTCGACGAGGCCCGTCGGGTCGGAGACGAGCTCCTCCATCGACAGACCCCACCGTCGGACGCGCTTCTCCGTCGGGATCTCGACTCTGAAACGCGAGAGGGGCGCGTCAGCGCGGCCGCCCGCCTCGGGGCGCGCCCCGGGGGCGCCGGCGGGCGGCTCGCGCTCACATGGGTCCGTTGAGCTGCCAGTAGGCGAGGTCCTCGGTCACCCAGGGGTTGGACGGCTGCGGCGGACAGATCATCGGGTCGTACTCGGCGAAGATCTCCGCGTGCTGCACCATCCCGTCGAGGGCCGCGGACATCTTGACTCGCGTTCGGATCGAGCAGCTCTTCAGAAACTCCACCTGCGAACGGAGAGATCGCCCTTCGAGTCGACGCGCGGACGGGGGGCCGGGGAGTCCGAAGGGGGAGGACGGATCGGTCGGATACCTCCCTGCGGCACTGCGCCAGGTCTCTGCGGCGAGTCCGCGCTCCCCGGGGGCAGCGGGTCGGCACCGGACAGGGCTCGAGGGCGCTCGGCACTCCGGGCGGGGGCCGCCGGACCCGCCAGTAGGCGCGCTCCTGGCTGTCGCTGACGATCTTGTCGCCCTTCTTGCGCTCCTTGGCCAGCCTCACCTGTCGGGGACGACCGAGATGAGCGCGGTCCGGCGCGGGGCCCGGCGGCGCCCGGCCGACGGAGCGCGAGATACCTGTTCGTTGGCGTGCATGTTTATGAAGTCCCATTTGGCCTGCAGGTTTCGTCGCAGGCCGGCCAGCGCTTCGGCTTCGTAGTCCTCGAGGACGTGGCGTTGGCGGTTTCGCTTGGTGCGCTTGCAGAGGTAGATGGCATACTCGACGTTGTCCGGGTGGGTGGAGGGCGGCGGCTGGGGCGGAGGCGGCGGGGGCGGAGGCGCCGACCCTCCTCCGCCCCCCGCGCTGCGTTGCTGCCACGGCCAATAGTACGGCGACTGCAAGGACAGACAGCGAGAGAGACCGGGGTCGAGTCCGACGCTCGGCGGAGAGGCGGAAGCCGAGAGACTCACCTGGAATCTGTAGAGGGAAGAGTCGTCTTTGACCGCGAGAAGTTTGCAGTCCGCGACGGGAAAGAAGTAGCCGTACTGGCACAGCTGGTTGGCTAGGTTGAGCGCCTCTACTGACGGACAGAACGCACGCTGACAGGTTGCGCTTCCTCTCTCGTCTCGGAACGGAACCGCCTTTTCTTTCGCTACGATCGCGATCTCTCTTCGACTTCCGCGTCGACGTTTGAATTGCGAGCCCCGTCTGCCTTCTGACTGAACCTCGTCGACGAATTCGACGGTTCGACGACAATTCAAATCTCATCATCCGCATCGAGCGAACGCGCCGTCGAAACTCGAATCGCACGACGGGAACTCGACGACTCGACGACTGGGCAGTCGGACTCGGTCGCCGATGAGAGATTTTTAAAGAAAGCATTCCGTTCCGAGACGCGCAGATAGAGAATAGCAAAAAAGTCGAAAAATGTGGTTTTCCATTTCGAATATTAAAGTTACCTGACTCTTCGATCCCGAGTCGTTCCATGAGCCATTCTATTAGATCGTATCCTGAAACGTAAAAGAAGAGTTTAGAAAACGCGACGAGAGCGGCGGTTCCGATGCCGAGAGCCGAAGCCGAAAAAAAAACTATTTTCGATACCAGAGTCGAGATACTGTGCTTTGTTTTTTATTCGCAATTTAATCGTTAACATTTTCTCAGATGCGAAGGTTGCTTTCGAAATATTGCACAAAATAAGCACGCCGAAATGTCGAATCGCTTCGAATATCTTCGGCGGAACCGACCGGCTGCAGAAGGAATCGAAGAAAGATAAGCAAACGATATAAGAAAGATACAAGCAGCGCCGCGTTTCATCCTCGAGTTCGACGAGCGCTCCGAGATCGAGAGCGAATCCGAGCAGACGGCGAGACGATGTTAGCTATGCTGATGATTCAGCAGATTTTTTTAAAACGAGCATCCCGCGGGTTCTACGAAATCTGAAGAGAGAATCTGGAGATTAAAATGATTGAACGTCGCGACAGACGAAGAGATCGAGGAAAGTATTCCTTCACAAAATTAAAACTTTTGTGAAATTCTATAATTTGCTTCGACGAAAGAAGTCTAGCCGGCGAGCGGTCTCTCTCTCGTCGATCGTCTCGTTTCCGAGCTGACTGCGCGCCCGTCTATGAATCCTAGCATTCGTCTTCGGAAGTGTGCCATATTGCAGAAAAAACTTTTTATTTTCTATCTCCCTCGCGCGATGCGATCAGCTGTAAACGTCGGCTGCCATAAATGGCGCCCGGCCGACTCGACTCGGTCGAGTTCGATCGTCTCGTCTTCGCTTCGTCCGATATGTCGGAGTTTCCGAATATTGGTACCGGTTCAAACGTTCGGATGAAATTTAGCGTTCGACACAGACGTTAAACGCACGAGAATTGAGAAATCTCCGTTTCGAACCGAAGGAACCGAACGATGGAATATTTCCAACGAGAGTGCACTCGAGACTGGAACATTTTTGACATTCGGATATTTGATCGATAATTTCATTCATAATGTTAATTCAAAAGTATCGTTTCAAGTCGAGAATAGAAGGAATTCGACGAGCGTAAATATCGAAAAATTTATTCTGAGAAATGGAAGAATGCAATTTGAGTTTGAAGAATGCGCGTTGATAAATGAAGGAATTTGTCAATTTTTATTAAAAAGCGCGAGGCTATGGTTGAGAGGCCACGCGCGGCGCGACGCATTTTCCGCAGCCGGACGAGTCTTTTCTTCCGAATATTTGTGACATCGGCTAATTTTGAAGATTGCGCAATAGTTACCGTCCTTCGAAATACGAGTCTGCCGAAAGAAAGTCGGAACACGCTCACCCATGAAGGCCGAGGGCACGGACGTGAGGAAGATCTTCTGGCTGCGGACCGGAACGCCCGCCTCCGGATCTTGCATCTCCCGCACCAGCGCCTCCATCTGCGGAATGGAAATACACTCGAGGGACGCGCGCGCGCCTCCGCCGGCGCCTCCGCCCGCGACTCCGCCCCCGTCTCGGCGGAGTCGCCGCCCGTCGGATGGAAATGCAGCATTTTCCGGGCGATCGATAGCGCGCCCGATCTCCGACGAGGTCGAAGAGCGCGATCCGGGTCAGAGGGGAGCGACGACGGGGAGGAGTCCCGCCCCTCCCGGACGTCGTCCGTCTGCGGAGCGAGGCCTCCGTCGGCGACGATCGATACGAGAGAACGCGTCGACGTGCACGCGAGGGGCGAGGGCCCGGGGGCGCTCCGTCGGTTACCTTGTCGAAGGCGAGGGGCCTGTGGCGGACGACTTCGCGGGGCTCCATGGCTGTGGGGGGCGGCTCTAGCCCGGCTCCCGGGGGCTCCGCCCGTGCCGCCCCATCGCGGCCTCTCTCACCCCCGCATGGGACCTGCGGAGAAGGCCGCGCTCCGTGAGCTCGGGGGTCGGGCGGGCTCCCGAGCCTCGGGGGCGCGTTCGCCGCGGTCGGTCGGAGGCTCTCCCGCGAGAGGGACCGCGGAGAGCGCGCGAAGCGAGGCGGCGCGGAGGTCACCTTCGAGAAGAGGAGGCGGCTTCATCCGCCGGGGCGGCGGAGGAGGGCGGCCGAGGGGGGCTCGCGCGAGGGCTCCGACGCGTCGGCGGGCCGGCCCGGCGGTGTTCCGGCCGCTCGCCGCGGCCGCCCGCTGCGGAATGCGCCCCGCGCCCGCGCTCGCGCCTGCGCCCTTCGCGCGCGCCGCCGTCGCCGGAAGCTCGCTTTTCCGACCGGCGCCGTCTCGCTCTTCCGGCGATGGAAATTTCGAAACCGAAATTTCGAAACCCCCGACGTCCGAGCGCGCCCCGCTTCGGTCGCTCTCCGACTTCCTCCCCTCGCGCGTCGCCCTCGGCGCGTCTCCCTCGCGTTTCGGCCGTCTCCCTCGCGACGCTCGCCCCCGCCGGGAGGCTCCGTCGGCGCGGTGGCAACATCGCGACCGCAGTCGGGGGCGGGATGGCGTCGGCGTCGACGTCGTCGTCGGGGGCGGCGCCGGAGGGGACGGAGGCGACCGCGGCTCGCGACGCCCTGCTCGGCTGCTGGCGGGTCGGAGACCGTCGAACGGCGACGGTCCGCGAGTCCGAGGGCTCTCGCGCCGTCCGCACGATTCGGCCCAAAATCGCGCACTCGGAAACGTTCGACTTTCGCGATATTGACTCCCTTTCAATTTCAGATCAAGAGCTGCTCGGCCGTCGGCGACGACTCGGACGTCTCCGGCTTGGAAGGGTCAGTCCGCCCGTCGCGAGACGCCCGCCGACGTTCGTTTCGGATCGGTTGTCATTTCGTCTCTCGATTGCAGGTCGAAATTTATCCTACACGATGCGGGAAACGTCGCGTGGATCGTAGACTGCGACGGATCCAAAGAGACGTCCCTCTCCGCTTGCGAAAGCTTCAACGTCGAGGGTCGCGCGCCCGCCGTCGCCTTCGAGAGCCGCCGCGGGGACCGTCATCGGTTTCAGGTATTCGACTCGCGTCGAATCCGACTCGTTCTGTAAACTCGTCCTCGGATCTCGACATCTGTGCGATCATTTTTTAAAGGGGTTCGTCGACCGTTTTCCGAACCGAACTGACCGTTCTCCGTCCAGCCGTCGACGGCGCGGGCCGATCGGCCCAGTCGTTATCGCGTCGAAAGTGAACCGGACATAGTTTCGCTTTAAAATTTTACACTGAAGTATTCCCGTCGAACTCTCCGTCTCGAATCTCCGACGACTGACACTGTTGGTCGACGACTTTACTGAACGGAACCGCTAAATGGCAAAACACACAGTATTGAATATTTCTGACGAAACTGTGTTAATTTTCCTTTCATTAGTAGAAAATTATCACATTTATGTATGATAGTATCTTGAAGGTTATTCATTTTGATATTTTATCCAAAACATTATTTTTTTGTATAATTGCATTCCTAACATATTTCTCTCTTTTAAATATTTTTATTGAATGATATGTATCATTTTTAGGAAATAATAGTGTACCGAAAAATATAATATTCAAAAATAATTCTTAAAATTGTGCAGCGTTCCTTTAAAACTATGCCATCCATATTTATTACGCGTAGAAATCTGCAGTTTAGTTTTCAGATTCGTAAGGAACAATATATAAATTGAAATCTACTCATATTCTTTCGTTCGATTCGATAGGACAGTTTATTTTCTTCTAGAATAATCCGAGTCAAAGTCACTTCAAATGTTTAACTCGCTCTAGAAAAAAGCTGTCAAAAGAGAATCTCGCAAAAGAGGAAACCTCGTACGGATCGTTTCAACCTTGCGAACGAACCAAACTACGAATCAAAAATAACACTCGAAAACAGAATCTATTTTGAGTTTACGATTGCTGTTTCGCGGTTTGAGGGTATTAAAATAAAGTATGTACAAATTTTCTTATCGAGGCACATTCTTATCACACTTTTAAAAAAGGAAAAACGTCTCACTCGATCGCGAGAGCGATGCAAGACGAGGCCTTCGACGTATTGCGAAACGACCGTCTTCAAAATCGAATATTGTTTTCCGTGAGTACACATAGCATGGGTATTATTGAATTTTTTCAATTTTTTTTTATTTGCAGATCGAACCGTCCGAACCGAAAGACAATATGACTTTGACATGTGAAGGATGGTGTATTTTAAATTGTACTCGATATAGTGATATTGTTCCAATCGAAAATTACAACTTTTATTTAGCAGTGGAACATGGGTTTTTTTCAGATGTAACTATTAAATCTCAAGGAAATAAACAGGTTACTATATTTTACGACTAATACTTTTTTATATTCACATTAAATGACTTAAATGATAAAAAATTACGATCGAAATTAATACAATGGAACAATCAGAAAGCTTCAAGGATCTTAGAAAATCGGTTTTTTTTTTGTAAAATGTACAAGTGTGCCAAAAGTTTCTCCCTGTGTATTTTTACTCACTAACGCATTAGAAAAATTATTTTCATTAAGTTTTAAAAATATCTTTAGAGTGCTTTTTTTAACATATTTATCATTTCTGACATGTTTTGTTTATATCCCCACTGTTGTTGCTCAAATGCTATTTTTTAAATTTGCGAATTTTCTCCTTTTTTCTTTTAGTTAGTCCCAAAGATAAATGTCAGGAATCAACCTAACTAATAATATCGAACGTCACTTAAATTTTGGTTTCTTTAATAATATTCGGATGTTGATGATATGAGCCGAGCTGTGGCCGTAGCACTGTATCTTGTTGAAACAACTCTTCCTTGATTCCTAAATTATTAATTAGAAAAAATATTTAATCGCCTGTTGATATTGAATAATCACACAACTACTCTACTACCACTTTCTTTCAAAAAACAAGATCCGATGTTTTTTTTGCTGAAATAGCACACTAAACCACCTTTTCTATGTGCAGAGACTTTCCATTAATGCTTTACGGATTTAAAGTACCCTAGAAATGCACTTTTTGCCTTGCTTCCATACTCTGCCAATGTTTTTTAAACTTCTTTGAATACTGGAACCATGAGTATCCGCTCTTCTTCTTTCTTTCTTCGTCATTTCGTAAAAGAAAAACTTTGGATTGGCTTTAATATCTTAAGCTATGCGATCCTCATCGATTACTTTAGGAATTCCACTTCTTGATTTGCCTACTTGGGAAAAATTGCACGATTTAAAATTTCTAAATAATTTCTAGCATCGTTGAATCGACAGAACTTCACAGTAAATGGTACAAACGTTTTTATTTGGCATAGTTGCCGGGTTTTTTTTTTAATAAAACTCTTACAGCATACAAAAGCGAAAAAATAGTTTGCTCAAAACGAAGCCTTCCATTGTTAATAGAGGTTGTTTTTGTAATTTTTTGCTTAAGACACACGCCTCAGATCAAACACTGCCAAAAGAAAGACATGCAATCTGATCGACAAATATAATACAACTGACTTTCAAAGTTACTCATTTAAAAAACGCCCTTTTTCCTGGGTACCCATAATAAAAGCATAGTTGTCATACTCCAATATATCATTATTTGGTTTTCCTCTATAGCGATTTTACATCGAATGATCAATTTCGACGGAATAATCTTTACGTGAATCATGTTTGACGTTCATGAAGCATATTTATGATTGAAATGAATGCTGAAAGTTAATGTTTGATATAAATTAGTACGAATTATTGTCCGATTCTTAAATGTTATCTGACTGTTATAATATTCCATACATTATTAATCATGTGATAAAACAATGTAACACATTGCATACTTTAAAATATCATTTCGCTATATTTAAAGGTAGAAATGGGCTTAGTCAGAATGCCATTTAAAGAATACATTTTCCTTCTTTAATCAACATACTGCTGTATTGAAGGCATAATTATTTGAATATAATTGTTGAAGCAATTAAATCTTATAAAGGACACATTTTTAAATCTGCAAAATGAAGTCTGATTTCTAATGCATATTTTTCGAACTGAAGTCGTCGAGTACTCTTCTATACTCTACATGATGAATTTTGATACTCGAAGAATAAAACCGCCAATATTACAATTTCTTCAAATTCTTATGTCAATGTATAGAAAAACTTATAAATCTCCGTTGTGTTTGAAGAAAATTCCTCTTAACTTAGTGTGCCCAAATATGTATATGCATAAAAGGTAGCTAGGACACACGTGTGTTTTTTGTGTTTATGAGGACGGAAATATACATTGATAACAATAAATTATGTTTCATATTATCTTATTTGCGACAGAATAACATAGCGTTTTTTTGAAAAACAAATCAAATTCGACCTGTCCACATGAATACTTATAAATTCAGAACCAGGTTAATGTTATCCATAAGAAATACAATAAAATTATGAATTTACATCAGTAAAAAGTGACTTTTGGCACACTGTACATATGTACAAATTCATCTTTTATCTGAACAAATATGAACAAGTGGTGTGGTAATAAGATAACACACATTCCTAAAACACTATTGCACTGCATATCTTTCAAAATATCATTACGTCTCTAAAAACTATTATATTTTCATGTACACCCGAACTTCGCTTAACACGGAAGAAACATTCGGTTAGATCACCGTGTTAAACGAAACCGTTTAAAGCGAGACTAAAGAGTGTGTGGAAAAGAGGGGATAGGTTTTTTTTAGAAATATTAATTGAAATAAATACATATTACTATTGAAGATTTATGAAACACAAATAGTACTAGCACGTAGGTTTTTCTTTTTTGCTGAGTGTCATTATCACTACTGCTTTTGATTACATTTGTGTCATATTCAGCTGGCCATATCAAGAAATCAACAATCCGTGTTTGCTTCAACAATCTTTTTTGAAATTCTTGTAAATCTCTTCATGTCAAGCAACGCATTGTATTATTTTCATTTGAAATCTATCTTTTATTGTTTTTGCAGCAATCGTTAAAATTGGTCCAGAACTTTCGGTATCGCTATTGATTTCAGAAGGAACTGTTTTAGCCATATATCGTAATTAATCATTATTGTTAAAAATATATTCAGTTATGGTATGCGGCTACAATGCAAGATTCATTTTAAAAAATCAGCGAAATGAAAACCGCGCTCAAGCGAAATCGTGTTAAGCGAAGAATGTGTGTATTTTAAAATATTGGATAATAAATCAAACATTTTTATTTTCTAATAGAGTTTATAATTATTTGCATTTGTAATATAAATATTATTATTAAGTGGAGCACATGAGAAAAAGATACATTTGTTTATCTTTTTTAAAGTTTCATTCGACTGTAGGAGGCAGTTCTGTTTCAGTCCAGTTTCAGTACAAATGATGTAGTAATTTTTATAAAAGAGTCTGAGGTTTTAGCAAATCATATTTATCAGGTAAGTCCAAAAGTTCGTGGGTGGGGAAATTTTTAAATAGTGCGAATAAAACACAATTTAACATTTTAATCAATTATATATTTTCCTCCACTATCTACAATTTCTCGCCATCATACAAATAGCTTTTTAATTCCATTTCTGTAAAAAGACACTGGTTTTGATGCAAAAAACTTGAGAGTTCATTTTGTACATCCTGTTTAGAATTTATCCTTTTCCCGAGTAAAAAAAATTGCAAGGCACGAAATAAGTGAAAATAATTTGGGACAATATTCAGGGAGTAAGTAGAATGCGGTAAAAGCTCCCAATTAAATTCATTAATTTTTTTTCAGCGTTTTTTGAGCCGTATGCGGTATAGCGTTATTATGATGAAACAACGATTTCGACATTTAATCAATTCTAAGTTTAAACGACACTGTAAACATCTAAATTAATAGTTTGATTTGGTTCTAATAGTTCATAATAAATCACACCATACATATCCCACCAATCACTTAAAAGTTTCTTTTTAGAATGTAAAGACACCTTTGCTGTTGGAATTGGCTACTTATCTTTATCTGTCCATTGTCTTTTCCTAGTGACGCTATGATAAATAATCAATTTTTCGTGATCTGTTACCAAATGGTCAAAACTGTTTTTTAAAATCCGATCAATTGTTAATTGTGATTCTGACTCCATAAGATTTTTAAGAACGTTGTTATCAAAATTAACAGGATGTCCCGAATGGGTTTCAACATAAATGCTGCTTTCTCCATATTTTCTTTCTTTCTGGGCAGTTCTTATACTAATAGTATGTTCGTCATGTACACTATTTATTTTTATCGCTGCAGATCTGGCAGATTCGCCATACGAAAATAAAATGTATAACATAGCACGTTTGTATCGATTATCGATTTTCATTTTCTACGGGTATTAGTATGCTTCTGATGTTTACGAAAATTGGTGACAGACTGACTAATACATTTCAATTGGTTCGAAATCTAATGTTAAATTGCTTTTTATTTACACTATTTAAAAAAATCCCAAAAATGCGCACGAACTTTTGGACTGACTTGATAGATGTATGTCTGTATCAGTCATCTGGGTATAAATTCACATTAATTTTATGTAGAGGATGTGTATTTTTCTGATGTTTCGAGTAATGAGATTTGCTCATAGTCGCAAAATGATTTTTATAATAACTCATATGACTTTAAAGTTGGAGTTTTCACACGCAAATTAAAGAGAAGTTTGCTAATAAAACTTCCCATTATTCATACATACATATTTAGCGTGTACTTTGTTCGACTATATAAATTATACAATGGCATGTAAATTTTTCAGTTCCATGTACATTCTACAATTCTTGGATTGCTTGGCAGTGAATTCTCATGGTTTTCACAACCACCGCCTCTGACCGGACTTCCTGTGGAAGTAATAAGTACTATTATTCACTGGTTGTATTCTGAATACCTACCTGAAACTTTGAACGAAGAAATAGCCCTACAAGTTATCGATGCTGTAAAAGAATACTCCTGCATGTCAAAACTCATAGAACATTGTCAACTTTATCTTAGAAATTCTAATTTAAAACAACGTATGTACTGAATTATTTAATTACTTAAATGTCCGATTTTTTCTTCTTTTTCCTAAATGAAATATTTTGCATGTTTATAGCTAATTTTAATTACAAAATGATACGAGGGGGATTCAAATGTAGTCCGGAATTTTGCTCTACACATTGATTACTGATATATAAATATACAAATGGAGTATCTTAATTTTCTACATGGTTTCCGTCATTAGAAATACATGTATTTCATTGGATAGGAAGCTTCTTGATCCCGTCACTGGATCAAGAAGGTGATTGCTCCGAAAACCAGTTGCGCGTGTATTGTTTAACCAGAGCATTGTCTTGAAATCGTTGCCCTCCTAATATCTCTATCAATGGACCAAACATAGTAGTCACATGGGGCCAAGTCTGGACTGTAAGGTGAGTGTTCAAACGTTTCCCAGTATAACTAGATGAGTTTATTATGAGTTACGGCGTTATCATGCAGAAGAACACGTTGAGACAGGACATACAGTGACTTAGTGGTTTTTAGTAGCTCTTCCATAGAAGGTTCTCGACGGAAGAACAATTTCTGACTTCCTCATGGTATTCGTATCGATTCTGTCATTTGTAGTACCTAGCTATGGAGATGAGCTGCCATTCAAGCAGCCTAGAGTCGTTTTTATCTGTATACACTAGGCTGTTGAGGATAGTGGTGAGAACTTTTGCACAGAGTCCATCTGCATCTTCTGTAATCAGTAGTTCGTGCAGAAAGACATCTCGAATCGATATTTTGTTACGATAAGCAGCCTTAGCCTCATCTAGCAGCCGGCAGTAGTAAGCCGCATTTCCCGTCTGTCTATCATGTAGAAAGTCAATCAATAAAATACCTTTCGAGTCCCAAAATACTATAGCCATCACTTTTTCAGCAGACTATTTCTCGACTTTCAGACCTTCACGAAACTTTTGTCTCAAGCCTCTTTACAATTTCACTTGATTTCATGCTTTTGTATACGAGAAAACGAATAATTACGAGTTGCGCAACGGGGGGATGATACTTTTCACCTTCTTTCTTCGGTGACGGAATCAAGCAGTTTCCTATCCGATAGAATAAATATATATCTAATGAAGAGAATTATGTTGAAAATAAAATCCTCTATTTTATATAACAAATAATTTTTAATTTGTAATTTGTAAACAAATTTCCAGGTTATATTAATATTTGAACCCCCCTCGTATTACAGATTTTGATTGAGAAATTACAACACTAAATAGCTTTTCTATGCCTTGATTGCTAAAAATTATATGTACATGCTTATCAATTGTATTTGTTTCTTTGTTTTGATTTCACAAATTTTAGTAAGTTTTTTGTCAAAGCAAATTTAATAAGAAATAAAATTTACTTTATTAACTAATTCTTCCTTATGGTTAAATCTTTATTTATGATACATTTTACTTAAATTATTTTAAACATTCATTTATAGAGATATTAAATTTGGTCAATGATATATACATATGTACTAATCAAATAATAGAATATTTAAAAATCACTCGAGACGAAATAGGATGTGATTCAGCAAAATTGTGCCTAATTTTAAAACAATCATTAAGAGAAGCAGCCACTGGTAAACAACGTATCAATAATATCGTTTAATTTAGATATTTATAGATTTTAACTATTTGAAATGTTTTACAGCATTGCTTAAAATTGTGGTACTTTGTGATTTATTTGCTAAAAAGAAGACTGAATTAACCAAAGAAGATAAGCATGAGATTATACGTTTTGCGCATTTATCCTTTGTGCCTGAATTTATGAATCAAATACAAAAAATATTTGACTCATTAAAAGTCACTTTTAACTCATTTTCTCCTAATCGAAGACTTGAAATTTCTACATATTTGGTGCCGGAGGTAAATTTTTCAAATCAAATAATATTTAAGTAATTTTAATGTAAAAGCGAGGAAAAATTGTATTTATTCTTTATAACATTTCTCTTTTAAGAGAGCATCTAGTCCAAATTGCTCAAAACTTTTGCTACTTAGCAATTGCTAAAATTAAAATAATGTGTTATTATTGTGCAAATACATCTAATTCTATTTTTATTAGGTGAACACGGTCTGGAGAATGCCGCGTTAAAAAGGCAAAACTTATATTGGAAAATAATGTATTCACAATCATTTCTAACGATAACATTTTTTTTTGTATTGGGGATTTAATGTTGAGTTAGATTCTTATGCGCTTCTTTATAATGTGCCATAAAGTTATTAAGAACATGCTAAACAGTCAGTTTTAAATTATTTGTACTCTTTTAGTCGTATTTGGGGACTCGAAATTTTGCTTTTGATGCATTCTGGGTCAAATTTTTATTCCAACAAACATTCAATTCAATTGAATATGTATATATGTATAAAATTTATAACAAGGAATCATTGTCAAACCTGATACAATCTGAAAAAACAATGTATTCTAATTAGACCAGTCACGCAATTGTCCTAAGCGTATGTACTTTAAAACCAACAAAGAAAGCATATTATTTTGAATTGGTTTTTCCAGATTTTTCAAATATTGTGAAATTATGTTAATTCGTTATTATAAATTTTATACAAGCCTATGCGAGATTTATTAAATTATATAAATTTGGCCAATTTTTTTTAAGAAATGTAACTAATTAATAAGTGTTTTTTATTATTATTTATTAATTTATCGATTAACGTCATGTTACATTTTTACAGATTGAATCGGCTCTAGAAATAATGTCTAGTGTTATGTTTGATATTAAAGTCGCATTTGAACAAATAATGGAAACATTGTTGCCTAATTATCTAGAAAAAGATGATTTTTTTAATAATAAGATACAAGATCTCAAAGCGCATGATTATACTAAAATAAAAAATTTGCACCAAAAAATTACCTACACTGTAATGCATCTTTTACAAAAAAAGTGAGTTAAAATAACCTATTAATTTATCTATTTATACAATAGAACTAACAAATTTTATTAATAATTTTATCCAATAGTTATTTAGGAATTTATAAGTTTTTAATATTTTAAGTATGTGGAATGACTGAATACTCACTAAGATATAATTTTAACTCAAAAACTTAATATCAATTGCCTTTTGAGTGGGATGTTTGAATTTATTGCATTGGCGGACACGTCTGCATAATGAATCATTTTTGGTATGAAAAATGACTGCACGTGTCGAAGTGTCCCCATCGCGTTAATGCATGATCTTTCATAATCCCTTAAATTTAAATAGATTCTGAGATCTTAATTCTATAGTAGATTGAAAATCTGTTTTAGCATGGTAGTCAATACTACTACTATATTATCTTTATATTTACGATCTATCTGACAGATATTCAGCGTTGTCAATATTGATGAGAAAAGGCATTAACAATCTTTCTATTTCGTCTGCTGAAATTTATCAGGTACAATGGCGGACTTACCTATAAGCGCAGACAGCGCACATATCGGACCTCAAAAATTAAGGGGGCTTTATAAATATAAAGGGGTGTCAAAAAGCCCCCCCCCCCCCCAGATTCAAGAATATATACTCTTCCCTTGAAATATACGTTTTCAATTATACGCGTCATGTAGAAATCGTGGTTGAACACCAACCTTCAATTGAATAACTAGGCCGTTTACTCTGATGCCACACAATAGAGAAATCGTTATAGAAAACCGCGCATATCGAGGGTTGAATAGCAGAATTTGTGCCAGGCTAAAATTCAAATGGGTCCAAGAGGCCTCAAACTTTAATTGCGCCAAGGGGCTCTCAAATGCTAAATTCGTCACCGATCAGGTAGATTAAATACAGTATTTATACGCCAAATTAAACCTTTTTCATTTCAAGTCAAACCTCTTTCAATTCAAGTTAAACCTTTTCAACTCAAGTTAAAAATTTTCATTTCAAATAACATATTATAGTTATTCAATGCTAAAATTCTGTACGGTTTGTTTGTTTGTTACATTGAATTCAACCCATCAACCATTTTTTATTTAAAAAGTTGTCGTTTTATAGTCAGCACGTAAAATTATTTATAATTAAATGCATCCAAATTTGATATGCAGTAATATCATTATTAAAGCAATGTTATAAAACAGCTACAAATTATCTTATTTTCCCGGAACCCGGGTTGAAGTTTAAGCCTTGGATTAAGGAAAGCTTAGATAAGAATTAAATATCATATGGGCCCATTGCCTGTTAAACCATGATGTATTCAATACCGATAAGGTAGTGCTGCTTTGCCATCCAAAATACATTAATTTCAAAACGAGGCAAACCATGCCCTGTTTCAAAATGTCCAAATATATATTGATTATCAGTAAGAAAATATAAAATATGTATGGTTTTTCTAATTTTATTACAATATTATGAATCTAGATTGAAAAATAAATACCATAGCAAAATAATTGGAAGAAAATGCTTTTTCGAAAAACACTGTAGAAAATTTTCAAAATTAATCATTAAGTAAGAACTTAATTATTTAAAGTAGTTATTCAAGTTTTCTAGTATTTTTTACGAAATAAATTTACTGCAAAAACAATTTTCGTTTTTTTTTGTTGCCTTGTTTATTTCAACCTGTTTCTTAATGGAAAACATTATAATATTGATTAATGGAACAGTCTGCAGTAGTCAACTTTTTCAAGAAGTGTGGTTATAGCTGTTTAAAAGATAGCTATCATAGACGATAAGATAACAAATGTTATTAAATATAGCTGGAGCTCCTGTAAATGTAGACAAAATTAAGCCCTATATAAACATTTGGTTTGGAATGCTATGCATATCTTGTATCTGAATCAAATTCAATTTTGAGGAACGAATCGAAAAAAATGAGAAGGTTAAAAGTGGTCCTTTTTCATTTTTCTGCATATTCTGAAGCATATATTTTTTACACAGTTTTCAAACATCTATATTTAGACGTAATCGGCAGTCAAAAATATTTGTTATATAAAAATATATATAACTTTTAAAATAAAAAACTACCATAGAGCTTAAATTTAAATACATATAATATGTATGTATGTACATTCATCAATTACATATAAGATATATTTTTATCACATTTATCATTTTATTTATCCTATTCTCTTAAAAAATGATGGATCACTGTAGAATCTGCACATTCAAATTATTTGATAAAAAAATCAGTTGATTTTGTAAAATATCATCGTTACAGTTGAGATAAATACATTTTGTTCATTTTTTAATATAAATATATTGAATATAAAGGTAGGATTTAGTACATTCATGTTGTTCTGCGTCTAAAACTATCTAACATAGTAGGAATGTTAAAAAATAATCAAAATGGTTGAGATAAATGCAAATATTTATAATTTACAAAACATAAACTATGCAAAGATTTTAATCCTGTTCTTTTACAATGAAGATTAATGATTTTTTTTTTTAACAAAACTACAATTATTTTTGGATAATAGAAGTTTTATAGGATACAAGAGAAGTGAGATGCTTATTAATTTGGTAACTAGAAAAGTTAAATATAAAAATTACAGAATATACCTGGGCTTCATGTAACCCTGCCTTATACAACACGTTTTTGACATAACACGGTTGATGAGTTTTGACATATTTATGCAAAAAATAACGTTTTATTTTGTACAGTCATGGATCGCGCCATGATTAATCAAACCGTACATAATTACTAATCACGATGATATAATACCAATTTGTTATAATTAGGCTCGGGCGTATACCTCGTATAGCATGGATTTGTAGTACACGATGTTTTTGTGGAACCATATGACCGTGTTATACGAGGCCAATGTGAATTTCACATCAATAAAAATGTGGCATTCAATGTATATGTTACAGTCAAAACTCGTATTTAATTAGAACGCGTTTTAATAGTTGAAACTAGTTTGTATTATCTTTATGACTAGAACTGAACGCTGGTCAAATATTAATTTAAAACTAGGTAAAACTCGTTTTAATAAAATGACTCAGTTAAAACTGTTTTGACTGAGGTAAAACTAAAAACATTATTTAAATAAAAAATGTTGATATTACAAGAAATTCAAGAGACAAATGTATCTTTGTGTATGTCGAAAAGGTGCTTTTATAAGATAAAAGGCAACCTCTGTAACTCGAAATGCCATAATAGTTGCCACGAAATGCCTTGCAATAACATGTAATGGAAACTAGTTTATATTATTTTATTTTTGCATGATTTTAATTAATAATTTATTGATTTGTATTGAATTATTTATCCCAAACATGTTTATTAAATTAGTTTTAAGTAATTTTCAAAGTTAAAACTAGTTTTATCTTAAATCCAAACAAGTACAGCAGAAAAATCTAGTTATAACTAGGTTATTCTAGATGCAATGCAGTATAAACTAATTCCAACTAGTAAAAACGCGTTTTAAGTAAATACAGTTTTAACTGTAGCATAAATAATTTCATTGTGCAAATAATATCCATCATATCTTGGATCTTATAATCAGGACTTCAAACTGTTATTTTTTTCATATCGATTTTGGTTTCGGTTACGTTCCTAACATTTATATCGGTTCGGTTGCGGAATTTTATATATTTTATTTTTCCCTGAACCCAAAAGGGTTCCTGGCACAATAACGGTTCTTCCGATTATCGGTTTCGTTCCGGTTCGAAGCCCTGCCTATAAAGATATAATTTATGGAGAAAATATTATCATCTCGAAATGTTCAAAATAAATATTCCAAGATTTATGTAGAAAAGTGAGTTTTAAAATAAAAAACGTTTTTTGTTTGTTGATAAAACTCTGATTTCAAATACACTATTAAAGCGATTGATAAATTTGATTTCAGAGAATGTTTTTTTGAAATGACCGAAAGCATCAAAGTTCGATCTATATTGTGCAATTTAGATCAAATAAATGATGAACTTCCAGCGCTTATATTTAAGCTTGAAGAAATAAATGACGATTTAATCCAATGGAAGGAATTTAAATCTTGTTTTAAAATGCTCGTTAATAAAGTGGTAAGAAAGTCAAACATTTTATAATTAATTATGTACTCATTGTTTATTTTTTTCTAAAAAAAAACTTCCATTAACCTCTATACCGACGATATTTTTAGCACATACGATCGATGCTATTCAATGAAATGCAAATTTAAAAAACCTGAGGATTTTTATCGATATAAAAATAACATACATTCTATGGCTCCATGTTAATTATATAAATATGTTGTTAACTGTAATCTATCCATCGAGGCTTAAATTGCAATGCAAGGAGTTAATGCAAATTTTCTTTTTAAAATATCGTTCAGCTTTTAAATAATTGTGTTATAATTGATCATTGTACATAAGAATCATTATCTCATTCTCTAAAGCAAGAATTTCGTTTAAATTATTCAAGATTCACAAAATCCACAAAAAGCATTTCACAAAATATTAATTTAATTTTTATTATTTTTCAAAAGTCCTATTCTAGATTTTAATATAGACAATGTTTTTTAATGTCTAGTCTGAAATCCTAAGTCAGCTAATAACATATGAAGATGCATTTCAAGAAGTGCTGAGAAAAATCTGTTCATTGGTCCAAAAAGAAATATTCACTTTAGAACTGATGCAATTAGGGATATTGCAGCCTGTTGACTACTTATTTAACACATCTGATACTAACGGTGACATTTTTTTTGTTGAAACTGAAAAAAAATATGAAAAATATTCAAATTCAAGAAGCGACCACAGTGTTAAGGTCATTGGACTATTCATATTTTCATTGTACAAAAACTGTTGAAACGTGATATCTAATCATCTGGTTTATTTTATAGCTATCATTGACAAGCTCAATCCTCAAACCTCCTGCTGATAGTAATTTATCCAAAGCAGCTGAAAAACTTTTACAATCTGAAAAATTTACAGATATGGTATTTGAAATACCAATTCAATTGACTTCATCACAGGGTGCTTCTAGTAACAAATCATCGATTGAATTGCAAAGTTATTTTGGTAAACACTTTAATATGAAATCAGGTATTTATCACAAAAAGATATCAATTTTAGAAATAAATATTTTTGCTTTATTTTCACTTACGATAAACATCTAAATATTGCACTTATTCAGTAAATTAATATCATTTATATATTTATTTAAATAGAGAAAAACCATATAAAAATTCAAGAATCAAACACTTCTGTCGAAGACAGCGGGAGTGTTTTTATAAAAGCTCACAGAGTAATCGTAGCTGCTAGATGTGATTGGTTCAGAAGAGCTTTGCAATCTGGGATGAAAGAATCTATACACAGGTAATTAATGATGTGCATTTTTAATTTTTATGGAAATGACACTTTTGATTTAAAAACTATTAATATCCATTCAAAATTGCTACTCTATAAAAATAAGTTCATTTTAAAGAGGTATTAGTAATATTTATTCATTTAAATTTTTATTCAAATTCCTACAACATTAAGCATTGTACCAAAAACACTGATTATCTTCTTTCTAAATTATAATCGATGCTTCTATGAGCTGTAGAAAACATTAAAAAATAAATAACTGTAAGTCAGATTTATAATAATAATTTATTCGCGAGATTAAATAGGGATGTGCTAGTTAATTATGTATGTTTGCACAATAGGAATGTAATCGAACAAAGTATTTTCATAAATCAATAATATTTTTGTTGGTTGTTCTTATATAGAAAGTTAAATAGAAAAATGTCCTGTCTATTGATTTTGTTCATTTCTGTGGTGACTTTTTGCAATCCAATTTACGTTTACCATGTTTCATAGAGAATATTTAATTTTAAAAATGTGGTCGTCAGTCACAGCTCCTGTAATTTGAATCCAAGATGATTGAATTATTAATCCGATTTTTTAATCGTAGGACTAACTACATTTACTACAGGGTGCGAGAGGAAAACTACTTTATTTGAAAGGCGCGCCCTAAAGCGACAGTTATTCCGAAAAGCGACTTTTTAAGTATTTTTTGTTCGACGGCTTCTCTTTTTCGTACCTATTTATTTTCTCGTTTCGGGAATAGTGTTCATATTAATTATGTCACCCTTCACCGAAAATTCCATATTCTTCCACCTTATTTACTAGTGATACCTGAACGCGTTCGCCACCATATTCGGAAGATATATAGAAACAATCAGAGTTCAAAATTATATTAGATCTACTGGAAAGTGACTTCAGTTTTTATCTGATACCTGTATCGTTTTGATATTTTTTGCCCTTTCCAATTTTATAAGAATAGAAACAAGTAATATAAGATAATCGAAGGGTGCTAGGAACGGAAAGTTTGGTGGATGTGACAGAATTTTCCAGCCTAGCCCTGCGAGTTTCTGACGATGCAGTACGATGTCCTTTCTATTGAACATTATCGGCCTCTTTTTGAGAAGTGTTCTTTTTAAATTATCCAATTGCTGACAGAACCTCTTCTAATTTAGTTTTTCATTCGATTTTAACAGTTTAAAATATATTGGTATTTGAATGTTCCACCATATACACAACATTCTCTTACTCAGGCTCAAATTCAGTTTAAAGTTGGAGGGGGCAAGTTTTCCAGTTTCACAATGTGCCCTTTTCCTTGTTGTTGATGTCTTCATAGGTAATCCACTTTTCATTCCCAGTTATTATCCGGTCCAAGAAGGGTTTGATTTTTTTCCGTGCAATGCAAGCAGAGATTTACATAAGACGACTCAAATTTTTCTCACTTAACTCATGTGGCACTAGGGAATCCAATTCCGGGATCCCCGATCTCAGGATCCCGGGATCCCGGACAGTTTTAGGTACTTAAGAATCCCGGGATTATAAAACGTAATCCCGAAAATTTCGGGGTTGAAATTTTTATCGAACAGAAATAGTACACCTCACCAACACAATGAGGGCTACTAAATCGAGACATTCCCGACGAAATCTGGACGCTTGGAAACAGTGGCGTAATTACTAATTGGCGAACTTAGGCGACACCCAGGGACGGTGACTGTCTAATCTACGTATACATCTATAGCGTACATGTATGTTTTTCAAATTGTTATATTTACCTTCCCCACCGGTGATGTATTTACTACACCTCGACGAATAATGGGAATATAGATATGAAATATAATAGATATGGGGTTCAAAATTTTCGTATTCCTCCGTAATATAATTACGAATGACATCAAAGTATTATAGTATATAAGTATTCATCTGCAGCGACGGAAATAAATTGTTGGGAAATCGGGAATTTTGCGAGTTTTAGTCCGTGTCTCAGCAGAAAGGAATTTTATCAGTCACATTGATGGTGTTTTACGAAAATGGGGACTCACGCAGTCATCAACTCGAACTAGCATTTAAATATCTGATGACGATACCTCCAACGAGTGTGGAGGCTGAGCGTGCATTTTCAGCAGCAAGTTGCCTGACTTCCAAAATCAGATCCATACTAAATGACGAAACACTAATGTTTAATGTTAATTTTACTTCTGGCATATTTTCAAAATAATATTTGAGTTTTTTAGTGTTTTTTTTTAATTGTATTTTTATCTATTCTTAAATAAATAAAAGTATTTGGCTTTTAAGTGATTTTTTATATTGAACAAATGGACTTATTAGTAATTTTTGATCAAATTTATCAATGTATTTTCTTAAAATATTGAAAATCCCAATCTTGGGATCCCGGGACTGATCCTGGGATTGTCTAATGAAATCCCGAAATCCCGGGATCGAAATTTTGGTTCGGGATTGGATTCCCTATGTGGCACCTATCTCAAATATATTTTCACACCGATCATAGTTTCCGAATATGGTCTGAAATTATTTTTTGGGTGGAATTAAGTCTTTCTGCAATCTCCGATGTTATCATAAAAGGATTTTACTATAACAAGATCTTAATAATATCATCATTGATCAAAGATGTTCACCCAGAAAATGGTTTGGAAAGTGGCAGAAAAGTCGAAATTACCACCTTCTGCATGTTCTATCAGAAACTGTACCTTCATCAAACACTTTTAATAAATTTTTCAGGGCGATTAGTAAACCTAGGGGTTTAGGGTTTTCTTTCTCGGAATAACTGTCGTTTCAGAGAACGCGTTTCAAATAAGGATGTTTTCCTACATAAATACATTATAGAATTTAAAAAAGTAGCCACAAATTTGTAAACTTTCCATCTTGTGACTTCCTACAACATGGAACCTATCCAGTGCTGGATTAACTCACAAGAAAAGCAAGCACGCTTTTATTAAATGAATTAAATATATAGCTAATTTCAAAATAAAATGAATAAATTTGGTTTATAAATTATTTTATACATGTAACAGCATTATTTTCTATTAATATCCTAATTTGAATTGAATAATTGTATTATTAATAAATTTCAGGCACATCATAGTTCATGATACTTCTCCAAATATATTTAAAAAGCTCTTGCATTATTTATATACTGGAAAACTTGATATACATCTTACGACAGCAGACCAACTTACAGAAATCATTTTACTGGGAGACAGATATGAGTTAGATGCCTTAAAATTTGCTTGTGAACAGTCGTTATCGTTACACCACTTGGATAAGGAAAATGTCTTTTTTTATTTAAATTTTGCTGACCAATACAATGCAAAATATTTAAGGGTAAGAATATTTTTAATACACATGAACGTCAAAAATATTTTGAACTCAATTACCAGCCACTAAACTAATAATTTTTCAACTCTGTTATTAATCATGTGCATGTCTAATTAAATCAAGTGCTTTATTTAGCTGCATAAACAATTGCTTAATTTTTATCTCTATCATTTTTTAACTATTGTCAGTTACTATTTTTTGGTGATATTTGTGAAGAATTGTATATTTTTACTTAACTTTTGGCTTTAATTAAACTATGTCAAAAATTTTAAGCTTACAAATCTACTATACCAGCGGTTTTTAAACTGGGGTCCATGGACTGGGGTCCGTGAAGCCATTACCGGGAGTCCACGAAAATATAAAAATAAACATTTAACTGTACTTGAACAAGATATTTTAGTGGAATTATTTACAGAAAACATTATAAGATGATCTATTTTGATTAAGAAATGTATGTTTGTTTGAAAAATTAAGTCTCAAAAACCACGTAAAATGTTGGGATGGATTAAAAGGTTGAAATGGGATCCGCCAAAAAAAAAATTGGTTCAAAAGGGAGTCCGCGAAAAAAAGAGGGGGGGGGGGGGTCCGCGAACTACATAAGTTTAAGAACCCTTGTACTATACCATAAAATCACACAATCTTTTGAAAACATATGTATATTTTGTATGATAACTAAAGGTAGGTGTTAATAATAAAAGTTTATTTTGTATATTTCAGAATTCATGTATAGAATATATAGCAAAAAAAGATCTTTTTATGGGAGACTCATTCTCAGAACTTTCACCTGCTATGAAATCCGAGATCCTGAATTTTTCCAGATTTTTTTGGTCGTCAAAAAAAAATAATGCTGATTGCTATTTTGGAAGACATAATGGTATTGATCAATCGAATATGTTTCTTTTGGAGAACCTCAACATAGATGGTGTAAATATTTTATTTCACTTAATTTTTAAATAAATAAGACAATCCTTTATAAATAATGTGTAAAATCTCTAAAATTATATGCGCTAAAAATAGATAGATAAAAATGTATACGATCATATAATATTATATAATCTACATATATTTTTAACTAGTAAACCCTTGTTCCGAATATATTGTCAAAACAATCGATCAAGTTGAATCTTTTCCTGATAGATTTGCACAGTGTAGTTTTAGAAGATAGATTTGGCTTCTACTTATAAAAAAAAAACTATCAATACATATTCTAATTATCTAAAAAAACTTGTTAAATATTTAATTTCGTTTAATTAAACGCGTCTATTTCATTTTTAAAAATATCGGAGCAAGTATTATAGAAATCCAACTTTCTAGAGCACTGTTTCAATTATATGATGAGAACGACTAGGTGTTTATTGCTTAGATAATAATTTTAAAAAATATACATTTCAGGATTCTAATTCAGATTGTAGTACTGATGATTTTTCTGTTGATAAAACGAGATTAAACGAGTGCTTGGAGCATTTGCGTCACGTTCTTGGTCCACATGTGCCAATAAAAGAACTCAACAGGATTGCATTAGCGGCCGATTGTGATGTCAATAGAGCAATTAACTTTTATTATTCTCAAAATTAGCAAAGCTAAATATGACATGGTTTTGCATAAGACTATAATATTCACATATCAGCACTGCTTGCACCTAATATTTCTGGTGTTACTTATCTATTTTACCATTGTTATCAAATTATCTATAACAGCGGTTCTTAAACTGGGGTTCGCAGCATGTAGAAATCGTGGTTAAAATACCAACTTTCAATTGAATAACAAGGACGCCCTCCGCTTACATGTCGCGTTATTATGAAATCGTAATAGGAAACCGCGCAAATCGAAGGCTGAAGGCCAGAATTTGAATACGTAAAATGTTTAGGGTTGGGATGGGTTTCGCAAAAATGATTGTTTAAGTGAGGGTCCGATAACTACATAAGTTTAAGAACCGCTGATCAATAAAATACAGATACAATAAATGTATATTTATCATGATTAAAAAATGGAAAAAATCCTCAAGTACTATTTATTTTGTGTTCTCAATTCATTCTTCAATAATATCAATATAGGATTTACAAAATTTAGAATTTAAAAAAATCGGAATCCTTGTGTTTTAATCAATAAAGATATTACTATTTATACTGAGTCAATGATATAAGTGGTCTAGCCAGTATGTAGATTCTTTTCCTTTTTTTGTAACAAACTCAACATTTCCTGGCTTTAATTTTTCCTGTATTTCCTTTTATTTGTTCTTTGAAAATGCCTTTCTGCTAAGCACCTTTCCTACTAGTCACCGCTTACTAAATACACGTCTACCCCCACACAATAGAGAAGTATAACCAATTTGCTCCCGATCTTAAATTTATGTCAAAACGTGTAATCGATAACTCACTCATTCGTTAAATAAAAAAAAGTCCCACTTGCTTTAGAACTCAAAATATATTTCGAGAAGATATATACGTCCTAACCAATTTCAATGATGTTTACGTTGGACGTATATATACGTCATGCCCACTTAACAGGTTAAACACGAAGTTAGCTCTGTTTATACAGAGTTAGAGTTGCTGATTTGTTGGCACACGGCTTGCTCTACTATCTTTAAAACTGTTATTTTGTGCCCAGGCCATAAAAGAATGCAGCTTTTTTCTACTATATGCTGGATATTGCAGCATTGGTATCATTCATAGTTTATAAGAATTTAAACCAGAGAACTAACCATCCCACCGATGTACGTAAAAAATATTGAGGAAATCTTATAGATCACTGGTGATAACAAACGTAAAATAAAAGATGAACATAAAAAAGAATATGTTAAAATGGTCATGCAGAATTGACCGGGTGAACGACAAGCTTCGCATAGCCAGCCATTTTATACATGCCATAAAAGCGAAAAAGGGCGATAAGTTTTATATCGTAATAAAAAAAAGTTTAAATAAATAAAAAAAATATTATTAAGCTCAGAAAAACAAAAAAAGCGTAATTTAAATTTTTTTCGTCCATTTCTATTCAAAATGTATGAGTACCACTTTCATTGACGGAAGGTAATAGAAAAAGTATTTGATTCAAGAATTAAACTGTTCATGTAAATATGAATTAAATGCTTATATTTTTTTTATGTGTCGAAATTTTTAAATACAAAAAATAATGAATTCGAGTATAAGAAAAAGTGAAAATGACTTTCGAATGCCTATCATTTTTTCATATATTTATTAATGCGACTTGTATTATTATATTAAAAATATATGTGCGTGTAAAATGTGTTTTGGCCTAAAAAGAAGGGCGGCAGAGGAATTTAAGTTGGTACGACTGAGTGCGGTCCGGAGTGTGTGTAAAGCGTCAAGCTTGGTCTCATCATGGATCTCAGCCTAGACGATATTATACGCAAGCAGCGACGCACCAAACCCAAGTTTGAATCTTTTTGCTGTGCTTGTTGGACTATAAACCTTCATTCCGCTTCCTGTTTTGTTTAAATTTCTCAATCGATCTTTTCGACGTTCTCTTGACAGCTACACAAAATCCCACATTCGTATATTTACTTGTACCTAGAAATCAACCGGTGATATGACTCTCGATTACATCGTAGATTAGCCTCCTGTCAAAATGATCATAGAATTAAACATTTCCAAAATAGTATCTTGTGTTCTATAATTAAGGTGACCAGATTCTAATATTGACGTATCAGGAAAAATTGATAGGAGGTTGACTGTTTTTCTAAGTGCCTTACACTATTATGAATGGTTAACGAATGATAATTATTTTCGAACAGTGTATATATAGAAATATCAATATATTTTAACAGTAATATTTTCCACATATGCGGACAAATCAACAGCTATTTGAATAGCTGCTGCGTACTGATACATATACAAATAATTTATATATACTTAAACATATACAATTGACAAACACTTAATCTTTCCAAAACTCCCAACTTTTAAAATTATCCAAGACAAATTGTTTAAAATTGGGACACACCTTTCAAATAATGCATTTTTATCAGATACTGTTGTTCTTACGTACAGATATGATTATTTCATACATCTTCGAAGAGAGTCGTGCAACTCAAATGATTAATTCGGTTTCACTGCACTATTTCTATCCCAAGGATGCTATTTAATTGAACATTAATATGTTAGGAAACGTCATCTGTTTGTTGGCAAAAAAAAAATAACACCATACATTAAATGGGTCTGTTTCTTGTCCTTGAAATAAAACTGGGCGGTTACTACCAACTAATCTTATCCTGCTTATGTCAAATTCATTTTATTAATCTATTACTTCTGTTAAGCTATTTATTTTAAATAACTGCAAGTAGTAATAGATACCACTGTTAATGATTATTTATGTATTAATCCTTTCCACTTGTATATATTTTTTTAGATTTAATTTTGCATGGTTTTCAGATTTGATCGTTCATACTCGAAATTTAAATTGATATGATAATTTTAAAAATGAATAAAACGTAATGAATGAGTTTAAAATTTTGTCATCTTAATATCTAGAGTGAAAGTCGAAATCCATTTGGCGACACTACGTCTCCTTTCAATTTTCCAATTTAAAATTGTAGCTTCTTAAATTCTCTGTAAAAGCGGTTCCAAAGTATTTGAATTGTTGAACCCTTTCAATATTTTTATTATTGATACTCACGGTGATGTAATCTCCAGTATTGACCCTCGATACAACCATATATTTAGTTTTTTTGGAATTAATTTTCATTAAAAAAGTTGCAGTAGCTTCGTCGATAGACGTAAGCACCACCAAAGCTTCCGACTGATTTAGCCATGACACCAAAGTTATCCACAAAGGCCAGATGCATTGCATCAACATTCCACGGATCTACGCATCCTGATTTGTTAGCGTCCCTCATAATTTCCTCCCAACGCAATATTAAAAGTAACAAGGAAAGGGCATCCCCCTGCCTGACTTCCGCATCACCTAGAAAGACTTGGACAAGTTACTGTTGGATTGTATTACACTAACAGATCCAGATACACGCATGTTGTATGGTATATCATACAAAATCATGCATCCGCTAAATGTCTCGCAAAATTAATTGCATGCACAAACAATGGTTGTACTAATTTCAAAACCTTCGAACCATTTTCATTTACATAACAAAAACTTTTATTCATGTAAATAAGTATAGGTCACAATTAATCAACCGTGTAAAATCAAAATCGTATTATATCAGTGCCCATTGCATTTAAATTGAAAGTAATTGTCATACATTTTATTCAATTCGCTAAATAAAATTCTAAAGTTTTTTTTTAAGAATCTTTTCAAGGAAATAAATTGCATATCTTAATTCTTTTTGTTTCAGCGTCCGCAAAAATGGCATCCAATCAGCACAATATAAAAACAATAATTCGGCAATTCTCAAAGGTTTCGGGGCGGAACGCTCGAAGGATGCCCGATACCATATAATTTTAAAAAAGCGCACACAAATTGCAGACGCTCGAGATAAGCTAGCAGAAATAGCAAAGCAAAAAGATGCGCGAGACAAATTGGAAAGATTGCGAATGAATAGAGTGTGTTTTTGTTTAATAGTGTGAAATTACATTTAGTAGGTAAATAAATCACATCTGAATCAAATTTTTAGCTCAAAAAAGGTGGAAGTATCAACAGAAGTGTGCTTGGAAACATAGTACTTTCGAAAAATAAAAGTGGAACGATGAATTTTAAAACGAAAGGACGAATTAATCGAGGTAATTTTTTAATGAATATTTCTATTAGGCAATATTGATATTCTTTAGATCAGTGGTAGTCAGCCTTTTAATTCCTACTGCCCGCATTGTATCTTTGCAAACTGGTAACCGCAGTAAAGACCTAAAAAAATGTAGTGATTGATTCACAATTTTTAATTTGTTTTCATGTACAGGGTGTATGTTAAGTTACAATGCAATAAAAGGTTGTTTTTTTTAAGTTTAGAGTTAATACTATCCATTGAAGGCTCAATCGTCAGTCAAAGTTCAAATAATCATGCATACACGTCATATTTTCCTATATTTAGAAGGTTGATGGATGCTCACTGCAGCGTTCGTCGACAACCTCTCGTCTCTCCTTATACAACTTGTACCATCGGAGAACTTGAGATATGGACAAGCAATCATTCCCAAATGCATGCTTAATTTATAGGAACGTTTCAGTGGCAGACTTCTCAAGTTTAACGCAAAATTTAATGGTGATTCATAGAACGATCCATTGCACCAGTGTTACATTGCCTTAAAAAAAGGTTCATGAAAACGCACGCCCTGACTCTCAAATAGCTTGGAAGTAGTTTTTAAAGTGTGCGTTTTATAGCTAACACTCCTCTTAATCTATTCCAGCAGGTTAAAATGCGCTGTGGTGTATCATCGCGAAAATTGGAAGCATTACTTTTTGAACGCACTCTGTATATGATAATTTTATCAAATTTATTTAACTCCCATTGTTTGATTTCAGGAATATTTTCTGATGTAACTAGACAAGTACATACATCACCATTGGCGCTCTCTCCACATTATTCACGAAATATTCATTTGAGTTCAGTAATTCCAATGTCAGGCTATCCTGATGATATTTCTATGGAAGAAGGTACTATACATGCTTGCTACTATAATATTAGTTTTATAATATTACAAATATAGCTAAAGATCTGGTCTACATATTTATTTGGATAACTGGTTTCGATCATTTCAATTTGACGATCATCATTGGACTGTCCGT
Source organism: Stenopsyche tienmushanensis (assembly GCA_008973525.1). NCBI lineage: Eukaryota > Metazoa > Arthropoda > Insecta > Trichoptera > Stenopsychidae > Stenopsyche > Stenopsyche tienmushanensis. The sequence continues at coordinate 225,129 of WACJ01000345.1, forward strand.
CAGTAACTCAAAATAAATGTATAGAACAGATCTATTTTGATTTTTGTATGAAGTTTTGCCAGGTATTAAAAACATCTGAAATTCATAGTTTTTAATAGTCAATTATAAAATTGCAAACATTGATATTAAAATGTATAATATTTGATTTTAGAATATGTTCCAGTGCCCTTGAAACCTATTGTACGCTCTATAAACAATGACATACCACATTATCTACCGCCGCCTCCTGATTTTCCTCAACTCTCAAGAATTAAAAATCATCAACCTTTAAGAGATAAAATGGTTATGAATGATAGAAGAGCAAGCTTAAATCTTAAAATCATCGCTAAAAATAATGATCTACCATCACTCAATCATGGGCCATTAAAAAGGTGATATTTCTATAAATTTTAGGAAACAAATATTGTTGAATTAAATTATACATTGTTATAATTGTATAATCTTATCATTTTTCATGTAATTTTCTTTAAAAAAAAAATAATTGTTTTATGTATAGATTTACCACTAATTCAAATAAATTTTGACCATATTAGCAAAAAACCCTTTAAATAGAATGCGTTGAAATACCTAATGAACTTTAAGGTATTTTAAAGATATAAAAACAAATCAAATATTTTCTTTTAAAGAGAACTAACTACATTACTCACTTTCATTCCATGATTAATCCAATCACTAACATCAGATGATAGAATTTAGCTTAAAACTTATTTATTTATTAAATTTCTGTGGATCTAATAAAATATATTTCTGTTCTGTCTCAAAATTAAACAATCTTAACCAAATATGTCTGGACCTGTGTTTTCACATGATAGCAAAAATAATGTTTTCATATCATTTCTAACGTGCATAATGTTGAGTGAAATTTTATTTTAATCTGTTATCAAATGAAAACGCAGTCATCAAGCGCAGGTAAATAGTTTATTTCTTATACTGCAAATTATATTTGCGATTATTAAAAATAAACACTAGAAAAGTGACTCTTAAAAAGTGGTCTAATCTACTCTACTCATCCGGTATGTTTTTATAGAGAAGCAATTCATTTTAATCAAATTGAATTTATCACTTTCAGAAATCAAAGACCAGATGAAACTCCATATTCTCGCGGAAATAGTCCTACGAGTCCTGTATCTATTCTTAAAAAAAGGCCATTCGGCGGTAAAGTGATTTCAGGCAATTTAAATAGATTTGAGGGACAATCTTCTTTATCACCAATTAGATCATCAGCTCGTCAACAACAACAAAGTCGGCCAGTTTCACCCCAAACAAATGGTTTTAGAATTGTGGTCAGCAATCTTCAAAACAGTGTCACAGCTGCTGACATTCATGTATGATTTTTTTTTTTATTATCTTAGACTTAAATTTGTTTAAATTTAATGTAAAAGATTAATCAATTGTCATGGATTTGTATAGCCGTAACTGTGTTAATTTCAAATTAAATATTCTAGGAATTATTTGGAGATATCGGAAAACTAGTTGAATCTAGATTAGTAAGAACTGGAACTGCTGAAGTTATTTATAGTTCGCTGAAAGATGCACAGAAAGCAGTCGATGTTTATCACAACCGTCAACTTGATGGACAACCGATGAAATGCTTTTTAGTAAACCCTAGAAATCCACCATCCAATAAAGATTCAGCCACTTCAAAATTTACGTAAGGAAGAATTTTAAATACATATCTTAAAACAAAATTATTTAAGCTCAGCCAAGGCTTTTTATTTCTGATAATTTAATATTTTGGATATCAATACGTCTCAATTGTTCTCGTTCGATGCCGAGATTATCATTGCAAATCAAGAGTACCCAAGTAATCATATGCTGTTAGCTTTTGAATTTATGTGTATTATTTTCTTTTGCAATATAAATGCAATCCTAATCGTTTAGTTCAGGTATAAAATGTAGAAATCAAAGATTTTTTTGTACCAAACATACAATTTCACAAAATATCATGATGAAAAATTTACATAACATTATTTATGTGAAATTTTCAGGTTAGGTTCTGACATATATTACGTATTTTGCAAGTTCATAATAGTAAGCTAGCAAATCATACAAATTCGCATGGATAAACCATGAAGGGCTAATATTTTAAGCGCATATTATGCCATGTTTCACGTGTATTTGATTAGGAGACAATCCAAGCACAAAAGTTACCAGTACGCAATAAGATTTCAAAAGGATAAAATGACTAGCATGACATATATCATGTGCACTTTATAATTTTTTTTTATTCACAAGAATCTTTTATGCAAAGATTCCTATCCATTCCATTCTACTTTTATCGTCCCTAGGTAACTACAGCAACAAATAAAAATATTAATTATGTGTTGTGACAATCCTGAAGAAGAAATGCTTAAATGATCATGCAGGACAGCATTTGATATACGTACATATGCTAGGACATACAAATCGTCTTTAGACAATCAAATTTATAAGTCAAACAACTTTTTCTAAAATCGCTGGCAGTTAAAAGGTTTCAAAGATTTAGTTATATGAGTTTCAAAGGTTAACCTTTCCTTTAGGGCCGATCCACACTATGGTGCCGTTGACGGTTCGATCTCGGTCTCGGTCTGATCAAAAATTCTCATGCAAGAAACGGAATTGGAACAATCTGATAGTGTAAATACTCTGATTGTTTCTTGTGTAAGAATATTTGATCGGAGCGAGATCGAACCGTCAACGGCACCATATAGTGTGGATCGGGCCTTACTATGGTGTATCTACTACACTGAGTCGAGTTGTAGTAAAATTGTAATAATGGGAATTTTTAAAACATTAATTCACTGAATACGTAGCATTATAAGAGAACGGTTAAAAACACTTAATATAATTAAAAAATTATCTTATTTAAACCTTGAAGCATACAAAAGAGCACCATTTGAGCAATATTTTATGAATCTTATTTAAAATTTTTGAAAATTCAGCCTTTGAAACATAGTTTTTGGATTTTTTTTTTCAAAAAGTTTTCCCATAAAATGTTATTTGTAACAAATTTAGTGTTGAAAATGATGTCTCATAAGTGATCGTAAGCCTAAACGTGCACTGTGCCTAAAACTTCACCACAGTAATAGACATTCTAATAAACCATGCAAAAGAAGGCACACTCGTGTGCATCGGAGCTGAAAATTTGTGTTATACATAGTTTGTTAGTTTTTATTAAAAACATATTTTTTTATAAATTTTAGATCAAGACCTGGAAAACCAGTTCTACCTGCCAGCAGCAATTCAAGTGTTGTCCCGGATATATCAACTTTTCACAAAGTATTATTCAGGAAACGTTAATTTATTTATTTTACAATAGCTTTTTATAAAACTTTTGAAGTGTCTTTGTTTAACAGCTAAATAGCACTTTTTTTTTAATAAATAAACACTTGCCCGCAATCCAAGTGCAACTTCAAATGATTTGTTTCTCAATAAATTTGAAAAACCTAACTTTTTTGTATGTTGCGTATAGGAAAACAATTTTGAGAATCACTACATTAATGATTTTGAACTTATTATGTATTTATGTATCGTGTATATTTTGAATTTTTTCATTTTATTCTTGTTGAATTTTTAAAAAAGTACTTTACATGTACTGCTTCTCGATTACTTGTAATTGTTACAAAATAAAAAAAATCCGTTTTATTTATGCTTTTTTTATTTTACTGTATTTACTTAATAATAATAGCAATAACAAAATGCTTTCAAAAATAGCAATACAGTATTTAATTTTAACCCTTCGCACTCAGTTGTCCCCTCAGGGGACATCGTAATTCTAGCATATCACTCGGATATCCCTTCTGATGGGACATTAAAGTTTATTAGTGATTATGGGGAGTCAACTTATTCCAGCACAACTTTTTGAGGAATTCATGTCCTTCTGAACTTTTCTGTTGAAATAGCACAAGAAATCAAATCAAAAATGGTACAATTACTAAGATATATAAAAAATATATCAACATCTATCTGACGTTTTACGTCAGAAGAGAATGTGAGAGGTGCTCTCATGACAGTCTGAGCACTTCTCTGGCCTACATGAAAGAAGCGATAAAGAATGTTTTAGATGTTGAATGAGAAAAAGAAAATGGCTTTAGATTATACAAAGGTGCTGTGGATTAATATGCTTCGGTGTATTCTACAAAAGTTAATGAAATGCTGGAGAAAGTTATTTTTTTGGGGGCTGGAAATGTGTATTATCAACTTTTACATAATTTACCACATCTCAGAAGAAAAATAGTCAAACATCAATAACACATACGTTTGGCAAGACTTATAGATCAGTTGAGGGGTTACTTTCGGGAACTGAGAATCGATATCATCTTCGATGGACAATAAACTAAATAATAAATTACATATTCCCAATGTGGGAGAAAGAAAATGGGACTGTATTGTTTGGTCTGACAGAAAACACCAGGTGGAAGTTGTCAAATTACTTATGATTGTAAAACGTGCAAAAATCAGTCTGTAATACATATTGCAGAATGCTTCAAAGTTTATATTTCTTGATGTCTCTACAAATTCATATAAGTCCAATATCGTTATAATACCTTACTTGATTCCAAAACTATACTATGAGGCTTCGTAAATGCATGTTTCTGTAACAAAGTGTCCCCGACTATAAGTATCGTCCAGGATAGTTCGGAGTGCAAATGGTCCGATGATTTCGTTCTCCATTTGTAACATTTACTAAGAAAAATTATTTTATTTTATAATTTTTAATTACATTAACTAAAAATAAAGATAAATATATCAGAGGACACTACCTTTTTTGGAAGACTACAAGTAACCCATTGATCATAAAGTATGCATTATAAAGAAGGTCATAATCAACAAAGGAATATTAATTAAGCACATGGATCTGTTTTGCAAAAGATAATCTTTTGTTCCTTGCTTGGTCTGTCTTGTCTTCTTCTAAGAAGTCATTTTCTGGAAATATGATATGGCACTCCAATTCCTGCAGATCTTAATTGGTTGAAGGTTAGCCCAGCGTTTTAAAATAGGTTTGAACATCAGCAGTAGTCAGTCTGTACTTGCCCATTAGTGGATTTTTTCAAGCTTCCATGATGATGAAACTTCAAAACTTGATATGGGAAAATGCGAAAAAAAACAATATGAAGTTCTACTACTTTTAATAATTTTAATAAATGCAACACGACAATAAAATTTTATTTATGATAAAAACATACATTAATTGACCATCGCGCTTAAAATATTCCAACTAGAATTTTGTTGATCGCCACTGCCGAGTTCTGTGTCAAAGTTATTTCCATTCGTTATTTTAATACATTGACAAAAACATTTTACTTTTTGCGGCCCTATTATTAAGAATCAATCGAATAAAACTAAAAAGTTAACGATTTGTGAGCGTTGTTATAATTTGATGTAGTCATAATTTAAAATAAGTAAATTGTGTATTGTTTCTTAACCTTTTAAATGCCAACGACTCACCGATGAGTCGCATTTGTACACGTTCATGACGCTTTGGCAGTTAAAAGGTTAAACCTCTATTTTATTCAGTGAAAATATGTAATCATTAGATTGGAAAATGATTACGTAACTCGTATTATATAACTTATATTAGTTAATAAAATAGGATATTTTGCCTAGCATTAAAAACAAACAAGTCAATCAATTGTATTTTATGTAAAATAAATCATATATTATTATTATATCTCAGCAGTTTTGTTAATTTTATGCGATTTTTAATTTTTCAAATCCAGCGTTAATATCTTTTTGTTTCTTACCATTTTACTTCTTACCTTTTTTTAATGGAGCATTAGAGATTTTATGAATATATTTTGAGTAACTGTTCTCAAACATTTTTCAAAAGTCTTCTAGAATGATTTATTTTTTTCATGTTCAGGTTTTACAAATATTTAGAGAACGAGATTGAAGTGGAACCTTAAAAAAAAGGTACCATCTCGCAGTTTTAAAAATACTTTTGTAACGAAATAAAGCTAAAGATGTGAATTGAAACTGGTCGAATTTGCGATGCGTTTAGGCCATTTGATGGACGTTTAGTTAGTTGCGTATGGCGCCGGGGGCTGGCGGGGGCGGCACCGGCACCGGCAATACGCTGGCTCCATATTCAAGGTCTTTCATTTAAATCATCTGTATTATGCTAACTATCAATTTACAAATTCACTAAATACACATTTTTTATTTTTCATTTTAAAATGGGAATATATTTTCTAATAGCTAAATAGATAACCGCCCAGTTTACAATTAGAAACATTGATCTAGGTTCACGAAATAACGATCAAAATAATACAGAAATTGAAAGAACATTTTAATATTTCAACGCATATGACAGTTCGATCTGATTGCCTAAGTAAATAATAAAACGATACATATATATAATTATCTGCTTATTTTTAAGGGCAAATGCTTACAAACATGCAATTTACAACTATATATGTATTGTAGTTATGAATATGATTTTTATTTTATTATAACACTCCAAATAGATATAAAAAGATGCCCTCAATAGCAAAAAGTTTAAATCTTAAATATATTTTCTTACCTAAATATATGTCAAGTGTTTTTATTTGTGATTTGAAGAATAAAATATTAAGTAGAAGATATAACCTATTTTTGAATCATTTGCAACGCTAAAAACGTACATTTAACAATGCAAAATAAATTCAACAATAAATCATTCCCATCAATGTAATCCTCTCCATCAATGTAATCACATCAATGTAATATCTATGATTTATTTTAATCTCATACGGTATACAGTGTTATGCCATACTATAAGTGACAGACATTGCTATAACTTGAGTTTCAAAAATTTTATACATTGTACTCGTATTCCAATTGGATTATGTTATAAAGCTGATATATATAATAATATAGAAATATTACATGGTATCATACTCATTTTTCGTATATCTTTGTCCGTTTGGAATCCAAGCAGTTAATGCTGAAATATAACCTAAAATTAAAAACTGCGTTAGTGCTTTTTGCCATTTATGATTACAGGTAGTCCTCGACTTGCGACAGATAGATTCTTAGAAATCGATCATAATTAGAGTATGTCGTAAATCGAGTTTCATAAAAAGAAAACAAATAATGGCAGCAATATTAATTATTATAATATTAGTAGATACGAAATTCAATATTTATTCAAAGTTATGATAAGTAATTATATAAAATTAAACACAAAGAAACAAATGCAAGGTCACAATTCGAATTGTCATAGGTCGAGAACTATCGTTACATCTCGCTATCTCAGTTCCAGGAACCACTGAAAGCAAAATTGATGAAGTGGTGGAGTCGATCTCCAACCTGATACTCGAAGCCAAAGCTAAATTCATCCTGATAGAAACTGTTGAACCATCTCTCATTAAATTTACGTGGAACCTAAAACAAATCAAAATTAGAAATAGACTCAATGGCAAAAAGATCGTTGAAATATACACAAATCCCCCAATAAACTGCATTAACTACTGCATTAAAACATACATAAACAGATAAAAAAACGAAATGTGAAGTAACAAATTATCAAAAGTAAAACTCTCAAATAATTCACTTTGTAAAACTGGCAAATCACTCAAAAATAAAGTCACGAGAATTCCTATCATGGTCAAAAATAATAAGATAGCTAAAACCTGATTTAGAAAAGACAACATGCTTGCAGAAACCTTCTGCTTAAACCACAAGACACAATGACACACCAAAGATTAAATTGTTAACTCCCTTAGAAATAACAAAATTCATTAGAAAACTAAAGAGCAGGAAGTCCCCGGGTTTTGACACAATTGATAATGCTATTATGCTAAACAATAATCAATCATCCCCCCCAGCCCATTCCGGCAGGTGTCCCCTAGGGCAGTATACTTGAGCCTCACCTGTTCAATATTTTCATCAGTGAATTCCCGGAGTCTTCTTCGGTGAACGTAGCTCTATACGCTGATGACGTGGCTTATTTTACCAATTCTTGCACAAACAAATCAGTCGCTGTGAACCTTCAACGATCGCTAAACGCGACGTAAAAATATTTGAGCAAATTGAAGCTTAAGCTGAAACTTGACACAACTGAAGCGATTCTATTCTCGGTGAGGCACAAATGCCGAAACACATTCACTCATGCAAATTAACATGCACAAAATCATTACAGCAACGACAATATAAAATTTAAATATTTGCATAAAATGCCAAAGCATATATTGTATAATGAGAAATAGTTCATCTTGTGTCTCTCATATGCGGTGGAAGTGTAAAGTGGTATGTATGTGCGAAGTATGTACGGATGTTTGACTGTAGAGCGTAAGTTTTTTATTTATTTTAGTAATAAGTTAATATTAAGTGAAATATTAGCAAAGAGGTTTTTTTAATTTCCTATCTTTCTATATCTTAATAAATGAGAAATGTAATTCAAATATTTAAATTTTACAATTAATATTATAGTTTATAATTATACAATATATACCCTATAAGGGTTACAATTCCAAAACTTAAACCTTTATAGGGCAAATACCGGAATTGGTTAATATATTAACCAGTCGCTTTAAGGTTGATATTTCTATGAGCGCTATTGGAAATATAGACCTTAAAGTGACTAGTTCATATATTAACTAATTCCGGTATTTGCCCTATGGAGGGTTAAATATAGGCAGTTTGAATAAATATGTGTAAGCTAGATGCATTAATTTATGTATAATATTTTCTTAAGAAAATGGTGACTGGGAGCTGTTTTCGCCGGCAAGTGCGAATTCTGCTCGTAGGAGATCCTGGTGTAGGAAAAACATCGCTTATACTTTCTCTAGTCAGTGAAGAGTTTGCTGAAGATGTGCCACCTAAAGCTGAAGAAATCACTATTCCAGCAGATGTCACTCCTGAACAAGTTCCGACAAATATCGTTGATTATTCAGGTACTCTTCAACAAAATTATCTATGTGTCAATTTAATAAAATGGGACATAAAATTATTTTCATTTCTTGCATTTTTATAGCCGTAGAACAAACGCCAGAAGTTTTATCAGAAGAAATTCAAAAATCACATGTGATATGTATTGTATATGCCGTCGACGATGAAGATACTCTGAGGAGAGTCAGTACCCACTGGTTGCCGTTATTACGTGAAACATGCCCTTCTGATAGTAGAAAGCCGGTTGTATTAGTCGGCAACAAAACAGATCTCATCGACTATTCTACAATTCATGTAATACCTTAATTGTATGTCATAAATACAGCTTATTGTAAAAATTATATTAATTATATACTTTTTTATTTTTATAGTCTATATTGGAAATAGCCGAAGACTTTCCAGAGATAGACAGCTGTATTGAATGTTCTGCTAAAACTCTAAGCAATATATCTGAAATGTTTTATTATGCTCAAAAAGCTGTTCTACATCCAACTTCACCACTTTATATAATGGAGCAACAGGATGTATGTTATATAAAAATTCTTTACTTGTAAATGTAGTTATTCGTTAACCTTATGCATATTATCAAAATTCATTCTGAAAGAAATGTTATTGTTTTCTTACCAATTGTAGCTAACGGAAAGTTGTCGTAGAGCACTAACGAGAATTTTTAAAGTATGTGATATTGACGGAGATGGTCTGTTGAATGATTATGAATTGAATCATTTTCAAAGAAGATGTTTTGATAGTCCTTTGCAGCCACAGGTAATCATCTTCAATCTATTCTATGCATGTAATTTCATATTGTAAATTTAAAAAAAACTTATTGTGCATTTTAAACCGTTATTTTGCAAGTCTATTCACTAGCAATATTTGAAATTTAAAGTTCACCCAGCAAGTCTCCCGCTTGAACGTATTGGCGGGCACTTTTGCAATCATCTCGATAGGGAGTGTGGGAGATTTTTAAAGACTGAGCAGTTTTCCTCGGGAGATAGTGAAAACTACTCTAGACAATCTTTTTGATTTTACTGGAAAGGGCTTTCCAGAATGCAAGGAGTCCAGTCTCGTCTTTCCTCGCTAGGGCGCTGTCGAGCTGGGGCGAAGTCAAACGTGATGTTGAGTGAGGATTTGCTCATACACCAACTGAGGGTGTTTTCTTGTCCGTGTGCAACTTACTTACTTTTTACTTTACTTTTGGTGGCTCCTGCAGCCCTATAAGAGAGCCTCGGCCACCGACAACGCTTGCCGCCATTTTCGTCTGTCCTGGGCCTCCTCCCTCCAATTTCCCAGGCCCAGACGTCTTTTCTGATCTGATCAGCCCAGCGTAGACGAGGTCTTCCGACGGGTCTACTGCCATTCGGCCCCGAATTCAGAATGGCTCGAGGGACTCTATTCGACGGCATCCGTGCCACATGGCCTGCCCATCGGAGCCGGCGGGTTCTGACGAAGCTTGTTATTGATGCCTCGCCATAAATGTCCATGACCTCACGACTTCGGCGCCAGAGGTCTCGTCCCGGAGGGGTCCGAAAATTTTATAATAAATATAAAATATATAAAAATATAAAATAAATTTGAGATTAAGTGGTTTCCTATTTAAGATTGACCCTCTAAGTTTGGGCGATTTCAAAATGATATAGAAGGCAACAGAAGACAATGCTGTTATCGTTGCAAAGTGAAATCCTTCATTTGTCTCTCCTCAAGGCCGTCTGCTTGAGGCTCTTGTCTTTGTTCTGTTCTTAAAGCTCCTTGACTTAGAACCAGTAAGGTTCATCACGCTCCATATTATTGGGTAGTATCAAATATGTACAAGCAAGCCAAGATTTGTAAAAGTAGCAACGAATAGTAGATAAACTGTTTGTGTTGAAAATCTGTAAGAAATGTGTAATGGATTTTTGTTTTAGCTGTTAATCGAATTTCCTTTTAGTATAAAATTATTATTGTGGCTTGTATTTCATTTACAGGTGCTTGATGAAGTGAAAGCAGTTCTGGCAAAAAATGTTCAAGATGGAATTGAAAAAGATTCTGTCACGCTAAAGGGCTTCCTATTTTTACATTGTCTTTTTATTCAGCGTGGTCGTAATGAAACAACATGGACTGTATTGAGAAAATTTGGATATAATGAAAGTCTTCAAATGTCCACTGATTATCTCTACCCTGTGTAAATCACTTTTTTATTATATTTTACAATTTTCTGCTACCAATAATGTTATCTGAACATATAAAAGAAATTTATCACAGTTGATAAGAGATTAATGTTTGCTTTTTTGTAAACAAAATATTTACCCTAGATTGTCACTAGGCAAAAATATAAACTTTTGTATTTTATTTTTCAACAAATTTTTGAGCCTTTCTTTTCAATATGGAGAATTGCATTCCTTAATAAAATAAATATGGGATATGTGCATTGCAGAATTAAAGTTCCATCTGGTTGTACAACGGAACTCTCCCATAGAGGACAACAATTTCTCACACAACTTTTTGAGAGACATGATAAAGATAAGGATGGAGCTTTAAATACCACAGAACTTCGAAATGTTTTTTCATGTTGTCCGCAAGTTCCATGGCATCATTTACGACAGACAGTACCAACAAATGAAAAGGTTAATAAACGTAATCTCTACCGATGCATAATTTATTTCCACATTTCATAAAAAAATTATGAATGTAAAAAAATGTAGACAATTTATTTTGATACTTTTATTGATTTAATGTCTTTTAAATATTAATGATATCAACATACTGTTTTTATATGCAATTTTTTATGCTGAAATGAGGATTCTATATTTGTTTATATTTTATTATTTCAGGGACATTTAACTTTGCAAGGTTGGCTATGTCGCTGGGCATTAATGACATTAACAGAACTACCCCGCACTTTAGAATATTTGGCTTATCTTGGATTTAATGTTCATGAAAATGAATCACAAGCAACAGCAATTCAAGGTATATTTTATTGAAATAATGAAAACTTTATTTTGTTTCCAATTCATTGTTTTAACATCAGTGCCATAATAATGACATTCATATTTCTTTTTATACAAATGTGAAGCTATAAATTTATACTTGGATGATTATAATGGATGATTTATGCCAATTTTGCCGTTCATAAAGCAATAAATAAAAGTGTTTTGTATATTTTGAAATTTAAAAACATCACAATAGTTTTTGGTTTTTAGTAATAGGTAGTGTAATAATAAAAGTCTTTATATTGATTATAAAAAATAAAACACTTTTTTTCAATTTTCTCTTATCTTTTTAGTAACACGTGAAAAAAGGCTGGATTTGGCAAAAAAACAGTCAAGCAGAAATGTTTATCAATGTCACGTGATCGGTCCTCGTAATTCTGGTAAAACTACATTATGTAGAGGTTTCATTGGAGTTGGTGCAAAGGTAAATAAAATAAAAATATTCTAGACTGTTATCATAACGAGAAACATTGGCCTTATTTTGTTAACACTATACCCTTTTTTATGTTTGCAAAGGGGGGAATCTTCAAAAGACACCACCATTCACATGGTAGTGTGGGATTTTTACCCACTAAACCCCCCTCCTCTTTAACTGCCACCCGTCTACTAATTAAGTATTGCACAAGAGTGGCAGTGATGTGTCCCTAACGGGCTCTCCGTTTGTCTCTTTCCGGATGTCATTCTTCTGCTATTGTTCGTCGTCTTGTACGTTCAGTATCTTCCTTCCGCCGCATAGCACACATCATGTATTTGTACCACGCATTCCATGCCCTAGCATCCGTTAACATTGAAGATACCATGTCGCTAGGGGAGAGCGAGCTGATTCCCAGCTCCTCCCGTAGGATGTCGCTTTCAGTGTTTCACGCTGGGCAGACAAATGTCGTTTGTGCAGCATCGTCGTACTCCGCTTCACAGTGGTGGCACTCCGGGCCGGTCTCTTTGCTTATTTTGTGTAGGTAGCTACCAAAATAACTGTGCTCAGTGAGGACCTGGATCAAGTGGTAACACAGTTGACCGTGCTTTCTGTCTACCCAAGTTCTCAGGCTCACAAGCTAATAAACTTGTGCGTCCACCGACCTTCATCGGAGTTGTCCCATCGGAACTGCCATGCCGCCATGGTCCTTTGCTTAGCGTTATGACCATAGTGACATGACAGTCCCGATGGGACAACTCTGCTAAAGGTCGGTATAACCTACGATATTGTGTGAGACTCATGATAGTGAAGCCACTTCACACATGGCTTTATTTTTGAAAATCATTCCAAAAAAATCACTTTATTATAAACCTGTGAGTACCCAGCAAGCGTTGCAATGCCACACTTAAAGAAATAAGTGTTTGTATTTTAATTCAGTTTATTGGAATGATTATATATATATTTAATTATGCTGAAAAATTAGTATACAATCACGCTTAGTAATTATTTGAAAGGTACATCAAGGATTCAAATGTACCTCTTTCTAATATTTCAAGTCTCCTGTCTGACTCATGGACGCGAAATAACTGCCAGCACCTTGGTGATGAAAAAAATACATTAATTATTAATTATTTATTTTTATCATAAACACACAATTATAAATGACATGGTGGAGGCCAAACATAGAATTTAAAAGTCACTCGAATGCGTTTTCAAAGTGTTGCTGATATTGTCAAACGAATTGATTCAGGTATAAATTGAAATGATGACGTTTGTGTCATTTGTGTCCTACCGCCTCCCGGCACAGTCCAACAAAAACTGAAGGCTTGGCCAGTACATTCCAGTACGAAGAACTACTTTGTTCACTTAATTTGCCGGGTAGAACAAACAGTTCAAAGATTTTTGAAGCGCTTAATAGTTATTTGCTGAAAAATGAATTTCAGTATATAATATTTAACATAAAAGTTCAGTTAGTTGTCGGTTGGATTAAAATTGTGTATTTTTATTATAGTATATTTCCATTTAGTGGTCCGTGAGCCCAAAAATACAAGAATTAGAAAGCTGTTACTGTCCATCCACTCATTTTTTTTTTATTCAATTCAATATAAATAAATATGAGTAATGTGTCCTTTTAACTATTTAATAAGTATCTTTCTAAACAAGTGGGTTATGCATTTGTTAATAATTACATTTTTTTATCTTTCTATAGAAATCTAAAAATACATCATCTGACAATGACAGTGATTCTATACATTCATGCATAAATACAGTGCAAGTTTATGCCCAAGAAAAATATTTAATACTGAAAGATATTGGGGTAAGTCGAGTATCTGATCCTTTGCAACCGTCAGAAGTAAACTGTGATGTTGCATGTCTTGTATATGACACAACTCACCCAAAGTCTTTTGAGTACATTGCAAGAATATTTATTGTGAGTATTTTTCACATATTTATCTGTAATATGTATTACTTAAAAATTAAAATACATATTTAATAAAACTTATATTAAAACTGTATTTAACTATATTATTTTGCAGAAATACTTTGCCGAGAGCAAAATACCTGTTCTAGTCGTAGGAACAAAATCAGATCTAGAGTTGGCTCATCAAGAATATTTATTACAACCTGAAGATTTTTGCACAAAATATAAAATACTTCCTCCTCAATTGTATTCATTTAAAGATAAGAAAAAGGATATTTTTGTGAAGTTGGCCACGATGGCTGCATTTCCGTAAGTATTATTTTTTTTAAATTGTCAATCTTTAGAGTTTTTCTTAATAGTTTTTAACTATTATGAAAATATTTCTTATTAAGATATTTATTGTTAAATATCACATGTCATAGATATAATGTAAAAAAAATATTTATCAAGATTTTTTAAATAGGTTTTTTATAACCATAAGCTACACTTTTACTCGATAATCTTTTAATCGAAAATAGTGTTTAATATTTAAATTATTATTAGCCTATAAAAGGTATTGATAGAATTGAAGAGTATTTCTTCTGGACACAAGGTTTACATAATTACAATACATACACAGGAGTATAAGGTGCTTTTGTTCAATTGCGGAACATTTTTATATTTTTTGTCATTAACGTCACTTAAAGTATTCTGATACCACTGCTATTTTTATCATCTATATAATCATATTTTACAAATGTATTATTTTAATTATATCATATAGAAATGTATCTAACATTGTTGTTATTTTGTTAGTCGTTTTCAAGCTGCCTGGATATTATTTTACAAACACAGGTTTGTAAAAATTTGTTTTTGTTGAATTTGGGTCACATATGTTCATTATGTTAGATTTTCACTCTGCACAATGTAGTCTTCTACACAGTTTTGATCCATTATTAGTATATATGTCTATGTTGTCTTACTAAATAGCAAATTTGAATGTTTATGATTGAAACGAAGAAAATAATGATAATTTGAAATACAATTACTTCCATTATTATTGTTGACACTATATAAGGACATATTTATCACTTGTAAAGAATAATGTCTTATCTCATTTTAGTTTTTATAGTTATTTAATTTTGGGACTATTTATTTTACATCATTGAAAGATTGAAGCATACAAAAGAAAATTAATTAGCCTATTTTTTCAAAAATATGTATTTTTTGCAAAATGTCATGTTATATTAGTGTTAACAATTATAATCACATTATGCATTTGAATATTCAAGCTGGATATTTTAGGTGAATGATTGTACAAGGTATTATAAAACAGAAATCAGCTTGGGAAACAAAAACACCCTTGAAGTTGTGGGTAATTTTGGATATTATTTGTTTGTTTTTTAGTACTTCATTTTTAATTGTGTTCTGAAAGTTAATTGCTTTCATTCTTGAATATAAAACATCTATTTCCATACACAAATCAATTGTACTTCATTGAAAGTGTAATGTAGATTTTTCAAACTGTGCCCTGAAATCTGATATTTCACATATATCTCAAAAACTACTTCTATAATTTTAATTTCTTAAAAGACATGTGAAAATATGTTTCTTAAATTATATCAATTAAAGTATGAATAGACAAGAACATCAAAATTATATTGAACAATCTAAAATAGTGCTCCGCAACCATTGTAAGTGTACAAAGTCATGATGTTAGGTGGACATTGGTGATACAAACTGGGGATTTACAAATAATTATGAAAAGACGGTAATGTTTGAAGAGTAGGTATTGCAATTATTGTTTGTGAAGAAGGGATAGAATGAGGTTATAAAGAAGTTTTTTTTTAACTATGTCCGAATATTGGAAACAGAATTGTTTATATTGTCCAACAAGCTACTCTTGTTTCTTACCATGTTACTTGGCATGTTGCTAAATAGAAAAGGCCGCACACAATCAGAAAAAACATGCTTCGTATAGTGTTTGCTGATTAACGTGTTCCGTGCCGCGTCCGCAGTATACGGTGGACGGGCGTTCCCCCACACGGGCCCCGTCCCATGTTTGCAGTGGACGTTTTCTTCCTCCATTTTAAATACGATTTAACAAGTTATTTATTTTCTATTTAATGGAATTAGCACATGCAAATATAAAATAAACAGAATTTAAAAAATATATAATTAAAATATACATATACTATGCATAAAATTATGTTTAAAGTAAAATAGAACTTTATATTATGTTACCACCTATTAATTAAAACAATTCAAATACATATGAGGTGATTTTGGACAATTAGAACAATATCATGCGACCCTTTTTACATTTTTTTCGTTTCCTTGAGATCGAGAATTTGTCAGTCAGTCAAACAGTCTCCGAAAAGCGAATCCAGTGTCTTACTATTATGTATTTCTGCGATTTTTAAATGTTAACTTTACGAATGTCTTTCTATAATGTATTCCAGATGACAACTGTCTAAATATCTTTTGAGATCGATCTCAAAACTTACATTCCTACCCTTGTTTGTTCGCACTTGTTTATCTTCATTTTTTTTTTTTTTTTTTTGTTAATTTGACTAATGGCAGAGTCAA
The DNA here is from genome assembly GCA_008973525.1 of Stenopsyche tienmushanensis. Classification (NCBI taxonomy): domain Eukaryota; kingdom Metazoa; phylum Arthropoda; class Insecta; order Trichoptera; family Stenopsychidae; genus Stenopsyche; species Stenopsyche tienmushanensis. The sequence goes on from WACJ01000345.1 coordinate 241,849, forward strand.
GCTTATCGATCTAAGATAAAACAACACCTGAGAGAAGTTGCGCCATATGTCATCCATGCTTATCCAATGCGTGATAATATAGCATCGCTATTCCTTCTGTTTACACTCTGACTATCGAATTTGGGCCCCGTGAGAAACAACACCGATTCATGCTTAGCGTCGAACGTATTAATAAGTAAAAAAAATGAACAAACACTGTTTTATTTTGTAAAAAGTACTCCAAGTGGCGAAAATGATGAACATTTGTTGGAGAAAAATTTGGCAAATAAAGTGGATGTAGTAAAATTTCGTGATTTAAAATGCTTATCAGCAATGTATTGTTGCATACGAGGGGGCGCCGCGCTTCGCGAGCCCCCAACGCAGCACCAACGCCGCTGCCGCCACGGCTGCCAACAGCCGCGGAGTATCTCGGACGGCCCAGACGGCCGCACCGCGGGCGCAAAGCGCCGGCCGCAACGCCGGCCGCCGGAGCCCGAACAGCGGCGGACGCGCCCCCTAACTAGGCGAGGGGGCACAGAGTTCTTTTATCCGGTGGATCGACGACGGCTGTCAGGCTGTCGAGCGGCGACGAAGGGAAAACTCCATGACGGGATATGAGGATAATGAATCAAAGTCTTCGGTTATTAAATACGACTCCGAAGATTGCGAGGCACGTGGCCTCCATGCGGGGCGATGCGTGCGGGCCAAAATGTCCGTCGACCGCCTCCCAAGGCTGCAACAACGCTAAGACTTTTTGGTTGCCCGCCTAACGGTTAGTCCGCGGCGGGTCTTAACAGCAAAAAGTATGGCCAGCTTAAGGCCGACCAAACTGTCGACGACAGAACATTTTGGTCCACGCAACAGTATGTTTGTTAGAATTTGCTGCTTAATTTTTAGTTTCAATACAATGCATCGTGTTGATTTTACAACAATATTTTTAAGCCGTGATGGCTTCCCAACATTTTTGAATTATTTTCTCTCAAATTGATTCATCTCCGAAAGCTCTGTTGATATTTTCACCTGCTTTTGCTGTGCTGTGTCCTATTGGTGGAAAATATTGGCATGCTGTGAAGGACAAAAGGTTGCGGAGCCCTGATCTAAAAATGATATAATTGACTCATTTCTTTTATTAAAAAATAGTTTATCTCATTGCAGATGTGAAATTATTTTGTAGATTGCACAATAAAAAGCTACATTAAATGTTATTTTATAATAGAAAACTTTTAGATTGATTTATTTATGGCATATATTTTAATATTTTAAGAGTTTTTGAGATATATGCGAGTATAAGTAGCATATTTCTTAAGGCATTTAAAATATCACTCAAATTCTGTTTTATTTTTTGATGTGTCAATCATTTTGACATGTTTCATAGTGAATATATGTCTTAAAAATGTGGTCCCCAGCCACACCTGTAGATTTGAACCCAATGTATTGAACAATCAAGAAGCTATTTTAATTACAACTACTACATTTAATTTTAGTGTGTTCAGTGTTTTTATGGATCACTTACATTACTTTACTGTACAACGTAAAATAAAAATAAAATATTTTCATTACAAGTACACTTTGGCTTCGTTTAACACGGTCAAATTGTTTCACATATACAAATCCGTGATATTTTATTACTAGGTATATGCCTGAACGCAAAAAAAATGATATTACATCATCATGATTATGACTATGTTAGGTTTGATTAATCATGGCGTGATCCACGACTGTACTAAATAGAGCATTTCAATTATTTTATGAAATCTTGTTAAATCAAAACTTTATTATATAATGTCATTGTTATTCGAGGCCAAGGTATATTTTCATGACATTCATACTGGAGGCATTTGTGACCTTTACCTATGTGTGTGCATAGCAATACTAATTTACAATTTTTTACAAGATATAATATATTTTTATTAGAAGTGCTAGAACTTCTTTTTGATAAAAAAAAAATTTTGCAGCAATATTTTTTTTAACTGCCACGTTTAAATATTTAACACTTTTACTGCCACAGTAAATTTTGAGAAAATACATACCTGTGCCGTTATACAAATTATAGTGTATATTATGTATGCATATATAGTCTTCATAAATTAAGATTTCTAATTTTGAAAAAAAAAATTATATGCATTCGACTCAGGGGTGCCATATAGGTCACATTCTATGTTAAAGATTGGAATTAAATGTGACCGCTGGCGCACCGGGACAAAAAATCGTAGGTCACCAATGACCTACGTGGTGCACCGGTCAACAACCACATAGGTCACCGGTGACCTACATGATGTCAAACATGCTAATATTGTAGAAGAAAAGATTTTGGTTATCAATGTTCTTATCTTTTATAACAAAGTAAAAATGAAAGCACATTTTATTAAGTGGTTTTAAATCTCTTCCGAATACTATATTCAAATATCTTAGCATGCGTCGCAGTATTGCAATGTTATCAGGTAAATTTTTTGATAAATTATTCTTATGCAAATTACTCATCATATTGCAGGTAATCAAAAATGCTCACATTTGGGATATTTGGTACAAATGTCTGGTTCAGTGTGGATGCAAACATATTTAATTTATTTTCAATAATATCTGCTCCTTAAGTTTAGTTGCATTTATTCTTATTTTGCGGGCATAAAACTTTAGTTTTTTGTTGTATAATTACAAGTTCTAACTTTTTCATTTTCGTCTTTAAGTCTTTTTCTACACATATTTGATGTTATAACCGATCTAATATGACTTCAAGTTACAAAAGTAAAAAATGGATATAATAAATAATTTGAAATTTTGAGATCAATAGAATTAAATTAAGTTTTTCAAAAAAATTTGTTTATGAGCAATTCCACCTTTCCTCATTACTGGAGCTTCTTTAAAAATTTAAACATAGTTCTCACCAGCATTTTCGTGTGATAGCAAAAATAACGTTTTGATGTTATTTTTAACTTGCATTATGCGTGGAGCAGACTTGCGTTATTCTGCTGTTACATGGAAACGAGGGTGCAAACCCTACAGAGTTAATATGTTTAAGCTGTATCATTTTCAACTTCATTTATAAGCTAACACTGTTCTTAAATTTCCTTAAGGCCAATTACAGAGCTGTTATCAATATGCTGGGAAAAAAATTGTAAAATTGTGTATATGGATATTTATACCTTATTCAAATTTACTCAAAGTGATAATAGATATTTTTAATGGATTTATGAATAACTATGCATATTTTTTAAAGAGGTTGGTCAAATACCATTAGTTGTTACATTTTCAAATCAGCAAAGTATTTATATTAAGGAGATCAGATACTTTTGATTTCAATTCAACATCAGCCTAAATTTTATGCATTATGATGCAAAATTCCTATACAATTTAGTGGAGGAACAAGATGACAGACATTGAAGACTGGATTGAAGGTTCATTATGATCTAACTCATTTCCTGCGCTGCTGTATGGTCTGTTCCGGGTTACCCCGGACTAACCACAGAAAGAGTGTCTTCCACTGATTCTCTAGCCCCACGAAAAATGCTATACAAGGAGCGTCCAGTTGCCCACCCCTTTAGCTCCATGCCCTCCAGAAGAGGCGATGTTTCCACGGGAGAAACCAGCTTAAGACCTTGTGCACTAGAAGGTGCAATGGAGGAGGAAGGACTAAGGTTATGCTAAATTCAGGGGATTTACTTTCGCGGGTTCACTGCCACCACTAGTCCAACCTCAATTTGAAGGGGACTGCAGGGGCTATCTTTTCCCCATGGTACTCGTATCGGTTCAGTCATTCTTAATACCTAGCCACGGAGACGAATTGCTGTTTGAGCAGCCTAAAACCATTCTCCTCTGTTTGCATGGCTGTTGAGGATAGTAGTGAGCCTTTGCCACAGTCTCCACCAACTATTGTAATCAGCTGTTCCATACACCCCTTTATGGGTGACCTGCTCACCCCTGGGGTTTTATGAGTGGTCATTGTGGAGTCTAACGCCCACCCGGAACTAGTAAAGGAACAGTAGAATTTCTTCGTAGCTAAAATACAATGCTATTTTTGCAAAAGATAGAAATATTTCTACTTTTGTAAAAGAATTCCTATTATTGATCCTATTATAAAAGATGAAATTGGCCACATGATATGTTTATTTTCTTGGCTGGGTTTTAGTACTTTAAAACTCACTAAAAATATTACAAGATGAATCAAAATAACATTTAAATGCAAATTAAATGCTAAATAAGTTGATTCTATTGTTATACAATTGATAAATACTAAAGGTAATAAACCAATGCAATAACATTTTATGATCATGCAAGTACTAATTTCTTAATCCTGATCTTCTTTGTATTTACATATTTAATTGAAAAATATTTGGTTACCAATTCCTGATTAATTAAAAGTCTAAGGTTTTATCACCAAACATTAGACAAATTCTGAAAAATATTACCTAATTTCTTGTAAATATGAAACAATTTGAAAAATTGGAGTATATTGCAGTGACATTATTTCTGCAAACTTAAGTTACAATTTATATTATTTATCGAATTTTAAGTTCATAAAAGTGCTTCCACCAGTTTATTAGGAAGTAATTGTGGAAGCATACAAAACCTTAAAAATGATAGCAACTATTTCATTGATATTAAATTGACTACTTGCCTTCATAGTTTATCTTGGTCCAATTTTATTGATTTATAAAATTTTGATTTACCTTATTTTTTTCAGCATATCAATTTGTTATATTTATGTTCATTTTAAAATATATTTTGTTGGGTGTGAACAAGGATAATTTAAAACAATCTTTGTTTTCCATACATTTATCATGTATCTGTATTATTTTATTATGTGCATGGTTGTTCTTTCATAAATAAGATGGAAATTATTTTGTTGCAGTCCACTGCGACGCATGATTAACATGCTATACCTCAGACCGATATCCGCCGAGTGGTTTAGTTCATGTACAAGGTTAAATAAAATTATCTTACTTATTGTTCTTTTCATAGATGTTTTATTTTTACATCTGGAACTAACCACTTAATGAAATGCTTCAGTCTATGACTAAAAGCACAGTGCTTAGTGATAGCGTATTTTTACAGGTTAATGATGAGTCATGAACACATTTTACATCGAGCAACATATTTATAATTATTTGTAGATAACAATATGGATTGAGCGTCGAAACATCTACCCATGCAATTCAATCATTAATAGTAAGATGCAGTTTTCAAAAGATGTATCCATACTGAATTGTTTTATAAAGTTTTGAAAATGGAAAACTTGTCAAAAAACAAAATTTATTTAAAACTAATAAGCATTTAAATGCATCATTTGTTTGTCTAAAGGTGTCATAATGTATGAGAAATGTAATTTTGTATTTCATACACCAATTAAGTGCATTTTATTTTATTATAAATTATGATGTTACAAAACTATGATAACATCTTTGAGTACAGATTAGTTACTTTAGCATTTATTTATTTATTATCTATACCTATATCATTCAATTGCGTTTTTTTCAATCGTAATTTAGATACTTAGTCATTTCATATTTTACTGGATTTCAAATGATTATGAAAACTCTAAATTTTAATAGTTTGCAAGTGCTATTCAGGAAGATATTTTAATTATTTCTATGATGGTATTTATAATTTGATATTAACACATATTAAGAAATACACATATAAGTTGGAAATTGGAACAAATGTGTTTATGGCTTGATTAACATTGTGTAAAAGGCAGCTAAAATGCATGGCTATAAACAAGTGTGCACACTACGTTTTTTTTTTATTCTAGAAGTGTTGAAATATTTTTATCTTTGGCATGGTAACGTCAGCTTTTATGCACTTTATTGGGAAGATTAATTAATATTGATTATTTATGCATTGAAATTTCATAGAATTGACTGATTTTAATAAATAACAATTAAATTGAAATACATCTTCACCAGGTATTGCTATTCTATAGATAACATATTTTTCTACAATCCTTGCATATTTGTGCTCTAAATTAAATAGTATTTTTTAAGATAAAAATTTATTCAAACCTATTTACAGAATAGTACCTTTGCACAATTGGCACAATTGGGTATGCATATATAAATACACCGTATTTAACAATTAATGGAAAAGTACAAAAACAATAGTCTTGATGAATAATTAATGCGTATATTCAAATAACTCTTTCAACATTTTTTTAATACTTATTACATATTAATTTATATTAATTTATCTTAAATTTTAAATCGCCAACGATTTTAGAGATAATAGAAATTGCATAAAAAGTTATTTGACATGTATGTATTATCGTCTAAGGCTACTTGTCCTAGCATATACACAGTGGCGGATTTAGCACATGAGAGGCCCTTGAAGCAATTTAAGTTTGAGACCCCCTAAACCCATTTTGTGTTTTAGCCCTCGATATGTGCGGTTTCCTATTACAATTTCACTATTACGTGGAAATTCGAACACGATTTCTACACGACGCGTAAAAATTAAATGGTGTATTTCAAAAGAAGATAATACATTTCCTGATTTTTTGACACTCAAAGCGCACACCTTCTGTGCCTTAGGTAAATCCGCCTCTGCATATACACGTGTACCATATGCTGTCCTAAAGTATCATTTACAGGCTTTCAACATTTCTTGTTTAGGCTTGTCACAACACAATGAATATTTTTACTTTTTGTTAATATTGTATAAAATTAAAATAAAATGCATTGTTTATTTAGGGTTGCTTCAATTTACTAATAAGAATAGTTTTTTTTGTAAGGTGTTCTGACTAATACGTCCCAAAATATAATCAGTTATGTAGCAAGAATCACTGAATGTAGCAAAAGCAATGAATTTATTTTTAAATAAAATGGAAATACCAAGATCCATTAAAATGTGAAGACATTTTGGATTCAGCAATATGTGTCCTTAGCATTATAATTTCTAATATTTTATTTTTAGATGCACATAACATGTATAAAAAATGTTATTTTTTTATTATATTATTGCATCGAAAGAATCAGTCATGGTTTGACTGCACATACATATTTAAGGCAAAAAGATGAGTGACTTTATATAAAAATATCATAATGCTTGTTTTTTCGAATTAAATTATGCATTAACCAGCAAACTTGAAAAATATCTCATGGTGTACTATTTATATATATACCGATTTTAGTAATTTATTTTTGAATAATATTAAATTGATTTTTAGAAACTATTTTCGCAACAGTAAAATATTTTTAACTAAAGTAATAATTAAAATTACTGAAAGAAGAACAAAATTAAAACTTTAAGAAAATCATATATTGTTCAAAATACTGTAGATCCGCAGTAATCCAGCGTTCCTTGTAGTCCTACTTTCCACTTTAAGTGTAGTTCATGTGGATGGTAAATCTTCGTCAATGTAAAAAATGCAAAGGTGTGATTCTGGACCGCCTAAATCGTAATGAATCTTTTTATAAGCTGGCAAGTGAGTACGCTTAGGTCGATTTATAATCTACGATACAAAAAAAGAACCATGAAAAAATTCAAATATTTGTCTCCGCCATTTATCCAGATTATTAAACATCCAGAGGTGGAGGAAGCTTTGTATATGTGGTTTCTTCTGGAAAAAAACAGGCATACACCTATTTCTGGGCACATATTGGCCATGAAAGCAAAGTTGTTTTAAAAGAAGATAATAAAAAAAATTGTAGCTAGCAAGAGATAGTAAAAACTCTTAAAACATCGTCATGGAATACTTTTGACGACAGTAACAGATTTTTAATTTTAATAAGCGCTATAGCCATATTGTATATGACATTAATTCTATAATTCTAATTATATAACCTTATAAAAATTCTATAATATAATATAACCTTGTATTGTTCACATTTTTTCGGATTACATGTACTCCTTTTCAAAAAGTTTCGGACTGCTCATGAATAGTATTCGCCTTGCAAAACGTTTGTTGGATTAACGCGTGTCTACTGTAGTAAAATTAAAAATTACCTAATGCTATATACTTTTTATATTTTATTACATAAATTAAAAAGCTTTATTGTGTACATTTTTAAAATAATTATGGTTATGTTTTTTATATTATTACAAAATATGTTTTGGAATATTGCTAAAATTTGAAAAACAATTAACAGTCAGAAGAAACAAAATTTGGATGGCAAAAAGTATATATATAAAAAAAAACTGCATCAAGTTTTATCATGTCTCAATAAGAGGAGGGCATCTTTTTTCATTAGTCAACATATATTAGTCATTTTTTACCTCATATTTTGCATTTTGTTTTGTGAACTTGTTTTATTAATTTATTGTAAGACATTCATTCATTGAAAATTACCTGAATGTAATTTTTTGTCATTTCCATGCCATTCCATTGACATATTAAGAAATATAAGTGACAAATTTTCGCCTATATTTTCATCCTCAATCTTTTGTCTTTAGCATTAAACCTAATTAAGTAATTGATATTTAACAAGTTGTGTACCATATACATTAGTGTGCATTTTCAATAATTCAATTTGAAGTTATTTTCACTATCTTTGCATGGGTAATATCCATCACACTTTATAATATCATATTTAAATATTTTAAGATTGCTTTAAATGATATACATTTTTTAACTTGTTCCTCAAACAAAAAATAATCTTACTTAGAATCGTAGTTTTACTATGTTGATATTTATTTAGAAAAATCCTGCGCATAAAATAGTTCTTAAAATGTTTTGAATTACTGTCTACGTATTGCATATCTATTATAGGCAATACAATATCAACAAAAGTTACCAGTAACTGTTTTATTTCAAATAGGAGAATATCCATGATCGAGTTGCAAATTTTCTATCTCCCAAATTTGTTGGTAATGATTTTTTTCCAGTTTAGTTTTAAAACTAAATCGTTATAATAAGAATTTTGTATTCTAATATTTGGTAATTTATTAATAATATAATACATAGGAATTCGAAAATTATTGCAGGAAAATTCGCTCATGTAGTATTTTATAAGTTGTGTGCTCGTCATAATTAGAACTTTCTTGTTGTATTTGATAGATTATGTTTTTTGGCTTTAATGTGTCTATTAATTAGGTATTATTTTCCAAGCTATTGCATTTATAAAAAAATTGTCACTGACAGAAATTTGGATTCAAGATTAGTAAGCCACAATACTAGACTTGCTATTGATATTGCATTGTAAAATGATTCAGTGGGTGGACGGCTTAAATTTATCTCTATTGATGGATTATATTTTTTTTCCGATTATAATAAAAGTATAATAAGTGTCTAAATACTGAATAAAAATTACGTGCAAATGATGTTACATGTACACATACTTGTTTATTTCTTAACAAAAAATCAAATGTCAATTGATGCTAAATAACAACTGCTTTTTAATTGCTATTTTTTTTTTTTTTTTTGAAAATTTGGGATTTTAATCTATATGGAAGTATTTTTATTCTTACTCGTCTAAATACTTTTATATGAAATTACGTTTTCAGACATCTAAAACAATTCGGACTCATTCCTGGGGAACACGCATCATGGTGGAAAGCCGGCTTGGGTCTAGCTGCAGCTACTGTTGTCGGATTTTTTGTTGTGAGAGTTCTTAATAATTCCGACCGATAGTTACATTATTATAGATTTATGTAAATCACATACATTGTGTATATTGCTGCCTTCTTAAACATTTTAAGTAAATATATTGTCTGAAATAATATTTTTTTATAATTTACCACCAATTAGATTATTGCTTATTATTGTGATTTTGATTAACGTGAGATGTTTTAATATATCTAAATATTATTTTAGGCTTCTTTTAAATGTTATTTTGTAATAAGATTGACTAATTATTTTGACTTCCATAATTATTATTTATTTCAAGTGTTTATAAAAATCATTAAATTGTGGATATATTGTATTGATGAATATTCATTATTAAACTTTAGTTTTATTATGTTTTTCTCTTATTTCCACTTTACTTTTAAAATCCTGATTCCCTTTAACAATAATAAGATTGAATACAAGTCAAAGATCTTGGAATAACTTTAATATATTGTTTTTATTAGGGCTTCAAACCAGAGCGGAACTGATAATCGGTAAACCGCTATTTTTGCCGAACTACAAATAACGTTTTGAAACCTTGGTAAAAAAACACAAAATTTAACTCAAAAAGATGAATCTCTAGTATTAGTATTACTTTATTTGGCATGTCTGCAAATATTGGCTGAAAACTTGCACATGACTTGAAATAATACTGGGCTAATTATTGTATTTATGGGAAGAGTTGGTGTCTTTTGCATTTTTTGAAAAAGTATTGATGTCGAACATATTGAAAAAAACATTGTAGAAGACTAGCAACTCTACGTTTTTTCTAGGTACGGGTTTTTTCATCATAGTTTTTGAAAAAAGATGTTGACTTTGGGAAGATGACTCTGATTTTGAGGTTGTAAAGAAAATGGTTCACTCTATGCGGGTAGTGAATGATATTACTGAGTGTGGCCTTAATGAAGTATAATAATATATAATTAGTATAATAATATAATAATGAATAATAATAAATTGATGATAATCGTTTTTATTGGTAAAAAAATATAGAAACAAATATCCGAGAAAGATTATATCCGGATTCGTTCCTACACCAACTGAGAGTGTCTCTCCGTCCACATGCAACATACCCAAGCGAATTCGATACTGAGTGGTTTCCTATTTCAGGTTGACCCTCCTAGTTCGACAATCTCATTGCTATACAGTAGAACCTCCATTATCCGGACCTCGGCTATCCGGATTTTCGATTATCCTCATTGTTCAAAATAAAAAATACAATTTATTAATTAGTACGTGGAGAATTGTGTTCACTTTTGCTCGCGTATGAGATGGATTGCATTTTTTTTTGGTTCCATTGTATGGCGCATTTGTACCAATATCATCGAATGTATAGTAATAAAAATAGTCCTTTATAAAAATAATTTTACATTAGTACATCAATCCATACTTAAGTCTAGCTATTCATATATTGAAGTCATATTAATTATTATCATTATTTACTATTATTGGTTATTATAATTATCATTGTTTATTATAACGATGTATTTAGTGCCTTTTTTTCTTTTTCTTTTTGTACTTCGTTTCTACTGGCGAATATCTATAATTAGCTTTAAGTTGTTTATTGTATTTTTCTACTTTTTGTCATCAGCTGTTGATATTCCTAACAAAATAAAATAAAATAATAAAATAGTTTTAAGCTATAGGTATATAGTTTATTTAAAAAGAAAAAGAATAGAGTTTATTAAGTCGGTTAATAGTTTTCGAGATGGATCATTTTTTGACTGATTTTGGAATCGAAATTACCTTCGCAAATTTCCATAAAGTGGGATAATAACCGATTTCCAGGCAAGCAATGAAAACTTTCGTGGGAAGTTTTTAATGATTGTATTATCAATTTCGTCGAACCTGTGTATTTTTTTATTTTTAATCTTTTGTTGCGTGCGGGGCCCGGATGACGGCGGGACCCGAGCAGCCTTCGTCGTCGCGACCCTCCAGAGTCGGGGTTCGCGGACGACGGAAAATTGTTGGTTGAAGGTGACGGTGGAAAATTTGCAGCCGGAAAGGAGTGCCGGGAGGAGGATTAATTAAATTTCAACGAGTTCAGGGTACATTTTTATTTACTCTTTACCCAACTCGGAGAACCGCTGGCAACTTGGCGAGCGATCTTTCCCACATCGGGAAATGGGGTGCGGCGGCGGCGTACAGCGAGGCGAGCGAGGCTTGTGGCTAGATCTCTCTTGATGCTTCACCATGGTCGATCTTCATTTTCAAGTTTCTTTCATGGACATCTCCAAGTTTCGCCGACAAGTTGAAGAGAGAAAGCGCCGTCCCAAGTCGATGTGTTCCTCCAGAGTCGAAGTTCAGATCTCAAGTGTCCTTTTTCGGACTGGATCTTGTAGTCGTTGTAAGGTTGTGGTCCTTGACCAATGCCTTCTTGATATTTAATATTTGGCCTAGTGGGGCGAGCAGTTATATTGTTATTTTCCTGTAAGGGCACTGGGTTATAATAACATATAATGATTTGATTTTTTTTGCTTTTTTTTGTTTTTTGTTTTTTTCTTAGTTTTTTTTGTATGTTTTTTTTTAATTCATTTTCTTTTTTTTTGTGCAAGTGATGAAAAACTATTTCCAATACAATGTCATTTACAAATACTGTGCCTAAACTTAACTATTATATATACATGTACTAGTTATTGATAATTGATGTTTATATAATACAGTATAACTAAACTTAACGAGTAAAAAAAAAGAATTATATTATTTAACAAATAATATTGCGGTGGGCACGGAGATACATAAAATAAACAATAATAAATAAGAGAGATTAAGTAGTAACATTAGTTGGTAGAGAGTAAGAGATGCAAGGTACCGCTATAGTGTGTCATTGGGAAAGTTAAATGTAATGAAAAAATAGTTCTAAGATTGCGTCGAAGAGAGGAGGGGCGATGAACCGTCGATGCCGCGGTTATTGAATTGGTTTAAGGGGTGTTAACCGATCCCTTTTTTGGGATAACGTAAACGTCTTATATTTCTATTGAGATTACAAGAGATGATGGCTTTTGGTCTCAATAGCCAGCTGCTCGAGTAAGAAGAAAGTGATTTGATTATGGGATTTGGAACTTTGAAAAGGGAACTGAAGGAATTTGTGGAGAGTTGGACTATATGGTCATTTAGGAGAGGGATATCGGCTTTAAAATGGAGCTGGGAATTTCTAACGTACCAAGAAGCCCCAAAAGCTTTGCAATGTTCTGGGTGGTTTGCAATATGGGATTGTCACTCTGTTGGTAACCCCAGACAGGAGAGGCGTAGGTAATGATTGGACGGATAAGGGATTTATAAATTAACAGTTTATTATTGAAAGAGAGTTTGCTTTTAATATTGAGAATGGGATAGAGTGAGGCCAAAGCTCCTCGGGCTTTTTTATTTACATTGTTAATATGGGGATACCAGGAGAGTCTTGAGTCAAAAATTAATCCAAGATATCTAGTTTGCTTCACCCGGGGGGTAGTGCCGGAAGGGAGAGTGAGAATTGGGATGGGAGGGAGTTTCTTTCTCGATCGCTTTCTCGAGAACAAAACTGCCGCGCTATTTTTGCATTCATCGAGATACGCCATTTGGTGTACCATTCGTTGAGTTGATTTAATTGAATATTTAAACGTTTTCCAATGATGGCAGTGCTCAGTGATTGAGACATAATGACAGTGTCTTCAGCGAAGAGAGCGATCGAGTCTAATGGGTGAGTTGATTTGGGAATATCACTGGTGTAGAGAGAGAATAAAAAGGGAGAGAGAATGGAGCCTTGGGGGACACCAGCTGATATGGGGCGAGGATCGGAGAAAGAGTTAAAAACTTTGGCACGGAAGGAACGATCGGAAAGATAGCTGAGTATGATGTGAATTGTGGAATCATTGAAGCCAGAGGATATAAGTTTGAAAATAAATCCTTCGTGCCAGACCTTATCGAAGGCCGTGGCGACGTCGAGGAAAACAATACCCGTTCTCCTCTTCATCTCAAAGCCCTCGTGGACAAACTCCGTGACACGAAGAAGTTGGTGGACAGAGGAATGAGCTCTTCGAAAGCCAAATTGCTCAGGAGAAAGGATGTTGAGAGATTTGTTCTCTACCTCGAGTCTAGAAAGAATTAAGGCCTCGAGAAGTTTGCCTAGGATGGGAATTAGACTAATAGGACGATATGAAGTGGGGTCGGAGCTGCTGGAGTAGGGTTTGCGAACGAAAATGGAATTTGCGGTCTTCCATTGGGAGGGAAAATGATTGAAACGGAGACAGGAGTTAAAGATTCTGAGGAGAGCAGAAAAACCAGTGGAGGGGAGTAGTTTAATTGCCAGGGGTGGGATACAATCCAGACCGGGGGCTTTGTTATTTTTTTAATTTTTGTACGAGTCTTTGTATCTCCCGAGGGGAAGAGTAGGGAATTTGAGTTTGTGCGGGACTAAGTTTGAAGGAGCAGACCGTCTCCTGGACGAGGCGATCGGTATCCGGGTCGTTTGGAGAGTTGGGATGTCTGAGATCGAGTGCAGAGCTTGAGGAAACTTTATATTTGTTAATATTGGCCATTAACGCCTTGATGGCCGAAGTGTGTGGGTTCGCCAGGATCCCAGATTTGTATGGAGGGGTCATTTAGCGCGTATTCATAGAGGATCCTGCCATTCGTATTTGTACGGAGGCAGTTCCATGCACCACGTTTTGCGTTCAGATCGCCCACCAGTATCGTAGGAACAGTGGAGTTATTGAGAAGAAAATCTAGATCTTGTTTGGGTAGTTTGATTTGATTTGGGGGATGATAGACCGATATTATTCTGAGAAAGGCCGAGTTTTCTATCAGTAGATCGGCAGCAGAGGCCTCTACGTTGATGAGCGGGAAAATGTTGATTTGATGGTGTTCTTTATGTAAATAAGTGTACCACCGAAACTTTCTGAGAGTCTGTTAGAATGTATACAAGAGTAGTTGACGATTTTCGGAGGTCGTGTTTTGAGGTGAGTCTCACCAACGCAGATGATGTCCGCAATGCAAATATCTTCTAAAAAAAAAGACTACCAGACTACCTAGTTTCTCTAGTCAAAAAAAATATAGACAACCTTAATGAAAAGATACAAAAAAAAAGAAATCCAGTCAAAAAATATAGACAATCTTGATGAAAAGATACAAAAAAAACCACACCAAACTTCATATCAGACAACAAAAAAATAACTCAGACCAAGGAGGGGACGGAGTCCCAATTCCATGACAGCCATCATAAGCATTGCAATGCAAATATCTTCTAGGCGACGATCTACGGCGATTTCTTCATTAATATCGATTTAAGCTAAAAATGCCTCCACCTTCACGCAACACTTTCTTTATTCTTAACAAAAGTTTCTAACGGAGTAATTATTTTAGTATTTGTTAAAGATTTAGGATAATTTTTGAAGAATTATTATAATGATTTCGAAATCATCTGCTTTGTGCTATTGTCGCTTAAGTGCTGGGAATCCTGGTGATTCTCAATGTTTTGGATAATAGGTTTACCTTATCTACGCCATCTTCGATTATTCGGAGATCGTCACACAAAGGGGAAAATCCATCGCCTTTTGTTTGACCGATTTGACGAACATCGGGTGTAAAATATCATACATTTTGTGTGCAACAAAAATTATATCACTAGTCTTTAATACGCATCAATACGCTTTCAAACTCAATACGCATTAAACGTTCGTTTCTTTAAAATTATCCGTCACGATTAAAAAACTCTTTTTATAATATCAACGATATGTTATCAAAAAGAAAACGTGTTGAATTATCATTAAAGACAAATTAGATATAACCGGTGCTTTGAAACGCGGTCATTCAGGACGTTATCTATCTAATAAATATGGTGTCGGAACATCAACTATCTCGGATATTAAAAAAAAAAACAAAATGAAAATATTACGAAGTTAACTAATTCTTTAATATTAGAAGATGGAAACGCAGAGCGGAAAGTTATGAAGAAAATAGGAAATACAGAAGTTGAAGAATGCATTTTTATGTGGTTCATACAAATACGTTCAACTGAACAACCAGTATCTGGTCCGTTACCGTGTGAAAACGCAATATTTTTCAATACAAAATTAAATTGAAATTTCACCTTTAAAGCAAGTTCAGGCTGGCATGAAAAATTCAAAGGACGACATGGTATCAGGGAACTTGAAATTCACGGGGAAAAGCTTTCTGCTGACATACCTACAGCAAACACATTCATTGACACATTGAAGCTATTTGTGAAGAAGGAAGGATTCGACGAAGAATTTATATACAATGCTGATGAGACTCGTTTAAATTGTAAAAAAAAACTACCCAGCAAATCTTTAACATCGAGACGTGAAAATATTGCACCTGGATACAAAACTATTGTAGTAAAGAACGTATCACTAACGATGTGTGCAAATGCAAAAGGCAGACATAGACTGCCACTGCTTGTCATTAGAAAATCAAATAACCCCAAATGCTTTAAAATATTAAAAGTCTTCCGGTTGAATATGATCATCAGAAAAAAACCTGGATGAATGGTGAAATTTTTAAACAATGGTATGAAAAACAGTTCATACCGGAAGTGAAAAAATATCAAAACTCCATAGATAAAAGAGGGAAAACATTATTGTCGCTGGACAATGCACCGTCCCACCCATCTATAGAATGTTTAAACCGGATCGATGAAATGTTTACGGTGAAATTTCTTCCACCAAATGTCACGTCTATAATACGACCGATGGATCAGGGTGTAATAGAAACATTCAAACTTTCGTATAGAAATCAGATGCTTCGATAATTATTACTTGCAGATGAAAATAATGAAGAAACTATTTTCAGTTTCCAAAAGAGAATATAAGTTTGAAAGGTTGTTGCTACATCGCAGCAGATAGTTGAGAGTTCATTAAAAGTGTCGACTTTGAAAAATTCATGGAACAAAATTTTGAAAAGACAATTAGTAAGTTCCAATAAAGAAGTAGAAATTGATATAAAAAACATTGTGGAAGCAATAGCACAAATTTCCATATGGGCTAAATGCGACGAAGAAGATATAACCGACTGCTTAAATTGCGATGCAAACGATCCTGGAATTCAAATTCTGAACGATGAGGAAATTATTGAAGAAATATGTGCCTCAGAAAAACAAGATTCAGAAGACGAAGAAAAGATTTGCGAGATCCTACACATTCTGTAGCTTTTCAGTCTATAGATGTTGCCATGAAATGGTTTGAGAAGTAAAAATAATGTAAATCAGGAAAACTTATATATCTTAATAATATTCGCGATTTGGCAGCTTCTAAAAGAAGTGCGAGCTTTAAACAAAAATCGATACATGATTTTTTTTTTAATAAAAAATAATTTATTATGTGTATGTAAATCTAGACGATTAAAAAAAGTTCATACTTTCCCTGTCTTTCTCTGTCAATTATGATTTTTTTTCTATTATCCGGATTTTTCGTTATCCGGACTACTTTCATCCCCAATTAGTCCGGATAATTGAGGTTGTACTGTATATGAAGGCAACGGAAGATAATGTTGTTATCGTCGCGAAGTAAAATTCTTCATTTGCCTCTTTTCAGGGCCGCCTGCTTGTTGTTCTTCTTGTCCTTATTCCTAATTTTTTGTAAAACGTAATATAGGGTATATACAACATTTTGGCTTTATAACATTCGAGTAAAAGTCGAAACCCATTTGCGACATAATGTCGACTTACGAGTGAAAAGGATCAAAACACTACTATACTTTTATTTGTATTTACAAGTGCTCTTGTGGCGAAAGGTGGAGTAAATAAATAAATATACAAATTCATCAGTTAATAATATCGCATATATTTGTAATAAAAGTAATACAATAATTAATAGACGGAGAGAAATAATAAAAACACTTCTGGTATATTACAATTTTATAATCGTACAGAACTAGAGTAGAATAAATGTCATGCTTAAAACGCCATATTTCTCAAAAACTATGCCAAGAAATAGATTTATACAAATTTTGACGTTTTTACATTTCTCCAATAACAAAGAAAGAACTCCAGATTCCGGACATCTTTTCAAAATAAAATATATTGTTGACTATTTTTAGGAAAAATTTTAAAGCACAATTTTAAAACTCAAGCAGAATCATTCACATGACGAAAGCATGATGAAAGCATACCATGGCGAGGAAGTTTGAAGTGTACATGACGAATAAAATTAATAAATATGGCGTTCTCACAAGTATGCTTAGTGAAGCCCAATCTAGATACATATCAAGCTTTAAAATATATGCAGAAAAAAAGGTTTACTTTCCTCCAAACTGTTATTTCACTTTTTAGCCATTGTCAATGTTTATGGCGTCATATATACATGGACAACTTTTATAATAGTTTCAAAATGGCTAAAGAATTGTTTGATAATAAATTTGGAGTATGCGGAACAATTAAATTAAATCGAAATCGAAATCTATCAGATATTTAAAAAAAATGCAAACTTAAAATTGGAGAGACCATATCTCGTACTAAGTAACGTGTATTAATTCAAGTGTGGAAAAATAGAGTAAAGAGAGATGTTCGGATGATAACAAACATACACGATGCAAGTATGGTTGAAACAACATATGTTCGATATCCTTCAGCTCCACCAAAATTGAAGCCAAATTGTATTTTGGACTATAATAAATATATATATATGGTGTTGTTCGTGCAGATCAATACCTTTCGTATTACTCGATATTCAGAAAAAGAACTACCGTACAAAATTTTGCGGGGGAAACTACGGGGAGGAGGCGAAATCTGGAACCAACGGCAAACGGAGGACCAAATAAGCCAACTCTTCCCAGACAAATCTCATACTGTTCGGACTGCCGAGAGATACAGAGGAAGGAGCAGAGACAGCATAAAACCGCCCGCGCCTTTCAGCATAGATGAACTACAGTATGCAGGTTTGAAGATAAAACCCGGGAAGGCACCAGGACCGGATGGTATGCCTGGCGAGATCATCAAATTGATGGTTGGTGAGTACCCGGAACTTATATTAGACACAATAAATGCCTGCCTAGAGGAACGAAAGTTCGCAAGAATATGGAAAACGGCCAGACTGGTAATTAATGGAATAAACCATGGAAAAGTTTGTTACGGAAGTAGGAAAAATCAAAATTGGACTGATGCGCTGCAGAGTGCGGGAAAGGATCCCGCTTCTGCAGTGCTACAAGTGCAGAGCCTATGGCCACACAGCTCCCAGCTGTAGGGATGTAGATAGAGCGTCCCAGTGCTGGAAGTGCTCGGGAAGCGGGCACAAGGCTAGCGGCTGCAAGGAGGAACCTCACTGCCCACTATGCGGCAAGAAAGGAGAAAGCAAAGCCACACACGTCAGTGGAAGCGGCAAGTGTGCCGCTTTGAGAAAATATCTGCAGAAGGCGCGGAAAAACCGCTAAGCTTTGTCCAGATAAACCTGAATAGGTGCATTGCGGCCCAAGCACTGCTCGAGCGCGAAGTCTGCGAGAATAAAGCTGACTTAGCGATAGTATCGGAGCAATACAAGGAACAGACACACGGATGGTTTTCTGACATAAGTCAGAAAGCGGCCGTGTGGATTGCTAACCAAAATCTCAAGGTGACCGGACGAGCGGCGGGGAACGGATGGGTCTGGGTGGAAGTGGAGGGGGTGAGGGTGTACAGTTGCTACTTCTCCCCCAACATCAACATCGCAGACTACGACCGACTGCTGCGAGACCTGGAGGAGGACGTGTCCTCTTCCACACTACCAGTAGTCGCAGCTGGCGATTTTAACGCCAAGTCCATATCCTGGGGATCTCCCGCAACGGACCGCAGAGGAACAATGCTAGCCGAGAGCATGGCTAGACTGCGTCTGCTTACGGCGAACAAAGGCAGAAAATGGACCTTCAGAAGAGGACCGTACGGATCGATCATAGATGTCACCTTTTGCGGCGAGACAGTGATTGGCAGGCTGAGAGGCTGGGAAGTGTCTGAAAAGTATACTGTTATGTCCCTGAATTTTTATAGCTGTTCCAGCTTTCTTTTTATTTACAATGCACTCCGTCATAACAATTCTGGTGCGTGTCAATGTTTACCTACTATTCATAATTCACAATAACAATCCTGACGCGTGTTAATTATAGTTAATTATTTGATGACTCTTAACTTCATATACCGTAATCTATTTTTCATACAAATTGTTTTTACAACAATAATAATGTTAATACAACTATTACTGTTTTCTGATCTGCATAAAATTGCATATTAATTATATAATAATGAAACAGCTTACGCCTAATTACGTCAGACTTGTTATTTCTCATTGTAAAATTGACACGTGCCCATACTTGCAAATGGGCAATTGTTTGATATAAATATTGGTCGTTTAGACGTTAAAGTTCACTTCACTCGACTCCACTCCAGACTCCAGACTCGACTCTTCACTTTTACTCAGCTCTCGGAGCATTCTTTGTTTATCTTCTGGACTCACCTCTCGTTACTCATTATCATTAAAAATGTATTATTATATTACCGTGCCATTTAAGTCTATAATAAAATATATACCATTGAACTTCGTTTGAATTACAAGAAGCAATCATCAACAAAACTTACATTAACGAGGAATCAACCTGCTACTGAAAAAGTTTATAACAATACTAATAGCGACCACCAGTACCTCACCTATCGATTGACTGGCCGACGGACGAGCGCGAGGACGCAACCACCCAAAGGATGGTCGATCCGTAAACTGTGCAGAGAAACGTTCCTTACGACGCTCCGTGCGGGAGAGAATGAAATAGAGCAAAGCGCGTCGGACCTGGAGGGCGCTGAAAACCAAATGGCGAAACTACAGAGGCTCGTTGAACGGAGCTGCGACGCGGCAATGCCAAGAAGAACGACCAGGAAGAGCAGACCCGGTGTGTACTGGTGGACGGAGGAAATAGCCGAGCAACGGAGACTCTGTCTATCCAGTAGACGCCGGCTGACAAGATCTCGGGACGAAGAAGCCAGAGAGCAGTGTCGGGAAGCACACAGAGATGACCGTAGAGAACTGAGAAAAATGATCCAGGCATCCAAGGCACTCTGCTGGGAAGAGCTCTGTCACACGCTTGACTCTAACCCTTGGGGACTCCCGTACAAGATTGTGCGGGGGAAACTACGGGGAGGAGGAGCGGTCGAATGTGACAAGCAAAAGATTGCTGAACAGATAAATCAGCTTTTCCCGGATAAACCCGGCATTGCCAAAATCATAGACACACGTAACGTGGAGGAAGAAGAGCGAGACGACAATGATCCACCTCCGCCATTTACCACGGAGGAACTCCAGATCGTCGGGAGGGACATCAGCACGGAGAAGGCGCCAGGACCGGACGGCGTGCCCGGTGCAATCATAAAACTAGTGATTGCCGAGTGCCCGGAAATGGTATTGGGAGTGCTGAATGCATGTTTGGCAGAAAGGATATTCATAAAAAAGTGGAAAATGGCCAGGCTGGCACTGATACCCAAGCCGGGCAAGTCGAGCATGAGACCACTGTGCATGCTGGACGGTATTGGCAAGGTCATGGAAAAACTGATACTGAGGAGGATCCAGCCCATTATTGAACGGAACCTGTCTCCCAGACAATACGGGTTCAGACCGGGCCGTTCCACGCTGGGCGCAGTACAGAGAGTAGTCGACACAATCCGCAAAGCGTGGAGCGGCACGATCAAGAAGAGTCGGGAGGTCGTGATGGTAACAATTGACGTAAAAAATGCCTTCAATACGGCAAGATGGGAGCTGATTATAGAAGCAATAAAGAAGAAATTCAAGCTACCCAGGTATGCCGAGGAGCTGATAAAAGACTACCTCAAGGACAGAGAACTGAAGCACAATGAGACGGGGATCTATAGAAGACTGGAGATGGGCGTTCCGCAGGGATCCGTCATTGGACCTACACTGTGGAATGTCCTCTACAACAACTTGTTGGAGGTCAACATGCCGGAAGGAGCAGAGCTCATAGCATTCGCGGATGACGTCGCGCTGCTGGTGACAGCCAAGCATCCATTCGAAATGGAAGCAAAGGGCAACGAAGCCCTCGCTAGAGTCAACGAATGGATGAGGGAAAATCACCTTCAGCTAGCGGCGGAAAAAACGGAGGCTGTGATCTTCAGCAGAAGAAGGAGACCGAGGATCAGCAAACTCGTCGTGGACAGTCACGAGGTGAGGTATAACAAAACGTTGAGATACCTCGGGATCGTCCTCGACAGCAACCTGACCTTTCGACAACATATAGAGGAAGCTGCGCAGAAGGCGCAGAAAGCGGCCAATGAGATTGGACGACTCATGCCCAATATCGGAGGGCCAAAGCCGTGCAGAAGGAGAATCATCAACGAAGTCATAAACTCAATACTTCTGTACGGAGCCCCGATATGGCATGAGGCGCTCCAAAAAGAGAGCTATAGAAAGAAAATGGCCAGGGTCCAGCGGCAGGGCGCGCTCCGAGTTACCGCCGCATACAGGACGGTATCGGAAGAAGCAGTGCTTGTGATCGCGGGAACCCCCCCGCTGGACCTTATTGCAAGTAAGAGGGCCTTGGACCACAAAGACCCCAAAAAGCGCGGAGAACACGACCAGAAACTGAGGGAAAACTGGCAGCGCAGATGGGATGAGTCCACAAAAGGAAGATGGACCCATCGGCTTATACCGGTCGTAAGCCGGTGGAGGGCCAGAAAATACGGCGAAACTACATACCGCCTAACCCAGGTGCTCACCGGACACGGATGCTTCGGTGCGTACCTGAGGTGGATCGGCAAAGAAGAATCTCCCAAATGCCACCACTGTGAAGCGGTAGCAGATGACGCGGAGCACACCATCATAGGCTGTGAGGCTTGGGCACCCCAGAGAGAACTGCTGAAACAAGCACTCGGGGTGGCCGAGCTAAATATCGACAACATGGTCCACAGCATGATGGAAAGTAAGAAGAACTGGGACCTTTGGCGCGACTATGTAGAAGACATCATGAGCGCCAAAGAAGACAGTGAAAGAGAGAGGCGCAGAGGGCCTCTTCAACAATAGAATAGGGCCAATAAATGGCTAGACTACCTGTCACCCTTGAAGCAATGTGTAAAACAATACCAGGGGGACAGAGGAGACCAAAGGGAGCGGTTTAGTGAGTAGGCACGGCTGGCCAACATCCCATATGGAAGTTGTATCAATACCAGCGTGAATCTCACACTCAGTCTTTGGAAGATTCCGCGCCCACAGGAAAAAAAAAAAAAAAAAAAAAAAAAAGACTGGTAATTAATTACGAAACCGGGGAAAACCACATTGAGACCGCTGTGCATGCTAGACGGTCTTGGAAAACTCCTCGAAACAATGCTATTGAAGAGAATCCAGCCAGGAATCGAACGAAAACTGTCAGACAGGCAGTATGCCTTTAGACCGGGGCGATCCGCGCTTGGAGCAATAAAACGTGTAACTGATGTCATCCGAGAAGCGTGGAAAGGCTCGGTTAAACAAAGCAAGGACGTTGTGATAGTCACACTAGATATCAAAAACGCTTTCAATAGCGCAAACTGGGAGTTAATCGTGGGAGCCTTGGAGGAAAAATTTAAAATTCCACAGTATGAAGTCGACCTCATAAGCGACTATTTCAAAGACCGATATGTCCATCACAACGAAACGGACCTGACAAGAAGACTAGAGATGGGCGTCCCGCAGGGGTCCGTTCTGGGACCAACTCTCTGGAACGCACTGGACAACAGTCTCCTAAACATGGCACTACCTGCAGGAGCAGAACTCATTGCCTTCGCAGACGACGTTGCGCTGCTGGTGACGGCTCGACATCCATGGGAAGTGGAGGCGACGGGCAACGAAGCCCTCGCCAGAATTCGAGCGTGGATGCAGGACAATCACCTGCAGTTGGCGACCGAGAAAACGAAGGCAATGATATGCAGCAGACGGAGAAGGCCGAGGGTCGAGCAGATTGTCATTGGAGGACACGAGGTGGAATACAGTAAAACGCTGATATACCTCGGGATCCTCATGGATAACAAGCTGACCTTTAGCAAACACATAGAAGAAGCTGCACAGAAGGCACAGAAGGTGGCAGGCGAGCTTGGACGGCTCATGCCCAACATTGGAAGGCCAAAGCCGTGCAGAAGACCTACCATAAACGAGGTAATACACTCGATCCTTCTGTACGGAGCCCCGATATGGCATGAGTCGCTCAGACGTGACACCAACAGAAAGAAGAAGAAGACCAGAGCCCAGCGACAGGGAGCGCTCCGAGTCACCACAGCATAAAGGACAGTGTCCGAAGACGCGATGCTGGTGATTGCTGGAATACCCCTGCTGGACCACCAAGCAAAGAAGAGGGCCTTGAACTACGAAGATCCTAAAAATCGCAACGAACATGACCAGAAACTGAGGAAAGCCTGGCAACGGAGATGGGATCAGTCCAACAAGGAAAGATGAACCCATCGACTTATCCCGGTCATAAGTCGGTGGAGGGCCCAGGAACACGGTGAAACAACCTACCGCTTGACGCAGGCGATCACTGGGCACGGATGCTTTGGTGCGTACCTGAAGCGCATTGGCAAAGAACCATCCGCAACGTGCCAACACTGCCAAGCGGAGGTCGATGACGCAGAGCACACCATCATTGGCTGTGAGGCTTGGGCACCCCAGAGGAAACTGCTGAAACAAGCACTCGGGGTAGCCGAGCTCAACGTCGACAACATGGTCCACAGCATGATGGAGAGCAAGAAGAACTGGGACCTTTGGCGCAAATATGTAGAGGAGATTCTGAGCGCCAAAGAGGGCAGTGAAATAGAGAGACGCAGAGCACAACAGCCTCTCCAACAATAGAATAGGGCCAACCACCTAAAGCCAGACTACCTGTCCTCCTGAAGCAATGTGGAAAACAATACCAGGGGGACAGAGAAGGACAAGGGGGAGGTTTAGTGGGTAGGCACGACCGAAAAATCGTGAATCCCACACTACCCAGTTTCTCTGGGTGTCTTGTGAAGATTCCTCGCCCACAGAAAAAAAAATATTCAGAAAAACAAGAAAATGGACGAAAAAAGTTGTTTTCTATCTATTTAATAGTGTCATGTTCAATTCATTCATACGTGTGTACAACAAACTTAATCCATCAAATAAACAAAAATTTAAGGGGCTTTTATTGAACTTGACCGAGACTTGGATACATCCTGATGAGGATTTAGACAGTTTTTCTCCATTAGCGATGCCTGAACAATTACCATCAGAAGCTCAAGCATCATCGTCATCATCGCGTATAACATCTGGCCAACTGAATTACGAACTACTGTAAGATATTCAGTTATTGATCCACCAGAGAGACTTTCGGGTGATTTAAAATAAGATGTTATGCGAAAAATAATTAGTCATAAAACCAAAGATTTCGTACGAAGAGCATGTAGAGTGTGTACCGCAAATAAAAGACGGGGTGATACAAGCATCATTTGTGTGTTTTGTAATGTTCCGTTACACAGTGGGAAATGTTTTGAAAGTAACCCTACAAAAAAAAACATTTTTAATTCAGTGATATAATTTTATAATATATTAGTTACTAGTGTCATATATATTCAAAAGTATCAACATATTATATTTGGACATTTTCACAATTTGAAAGTTTTATTTCTAAACTAAATATTTTTAACTTTTACGTAGAATACTATATTTATCATAATACTATTTATTTTACCAAATTAACTCCAATAGGAAAAAAGATATACTCATTTTTTACAAATTTCCGACAAATACTAAGATCGCGCAAAAAGTGTGGTATTAGGCATACTCTTAGCATAAAAACAGCCGATGTTTAAGTGTTAACATCAAATAATGAATAAGAGTCAATGAAATCGCTGATTTTTTTGTTTTTTTTTTCTCATAAGTTTCAAGATTTAAACGAATTATGAACATACTCATTAACATTAGTCGATTTACGAACGAGGAGAATCCGACTATCTAATTAAAACAAAGCATTGCGATGGCCCTCGCGGGTGTTGACGCAATGTGATTTCTGCCCAGTGCTCTGAATGTCAACGTGAAGAAATTCAAGCAAGCGCGGGTAAACGGCGGGAGTAACTATGACTCTCTTAAGGTAGCCAAATGCCTCGTCATCTAATTAGTGACGCGTATGAATGGATTAACAGATTTTCTCTGTCCAATATGAGTGTTTCGTCCTGGGCGTTCGACCACCATGGCGGTGGAGCATATTCTGGGTACGGCGGAAGCTGCGCCGTATAAGTATTGTTGCGTTATATTTTTAGATTTTGTTGGCGCCTTCGACAATGCCTGGTGGGCGGCGGTCATTTTGAAGCTGGGGCTCAAGGGCGTACCAGCCAATCTGATAGCCCTCATCAGGAGTTATTTGTCGGAGCGCTCTGTTCTTGCCGAAGCTGGCACCAATGTTATTCTTCACCATCTATCCAGGGGATGTCCGCAGGGTTCGGTCCTTGGACCGTCTCTGTGGAATGTCCTTCTGGATGATATTTTTTGTTTAGATCTGCCTCCAGGATGTTCGCTGTCAGCATATGCCGATGATCTGTCCCTCATGGTGATGGGCGGCACCAGATCGGAGATTGAATCCAGGTCAAATGCGGCGGTAGCGTTGCTGTCGGAGTGGGGCGCGCTA
This sequence comes from Stenopsyche tienmushanensis, assembly GCA_008973525.1. Taxonomy (NCBI): domain Eukaryota; kingdom Metazoa; phylum Arthropoda; class Insecta; order Trichoptera; family Stenopsychidae; genus Stenopsyche; species Stenopsyche tienmushanensis. Next base: position 267,929 of record WACJ01000345.1, read on the forward strand.
AATAAGCTCGCCTTTGCTCCGGCAAAGACCTGCGCGCTGCAGCTCAAAGGTCATGGTAAAAGGGCACCGTGGATTTACCACGGTGATAACCTTATTCGATTCAAGTCCACTGTCTCCTATCTTGGTGTCGCCCTCTCTGAGAGGATCAGGTTTACCGAACATGTCGCCTGTGCTCTCGACAAAGCCAACACTGCATTCGGTAGAATCGTCAGGATCTCTGGCTCCGAATGGGGTGTTGGCGGTAGGAACCTGAGAGTTATGTATCACTGTATTTTTGTCTCTATTTTTTGCTATGCCTCCGGTGCCTGGGCTCATAGATTGGACTATACAATCGCCTCGGGTCACCGTGGGTTAAATCTAACGAATCAGCGTGCTATCTGTGCCGGTCAGAGGAGGGCGCTGATCATTGTGACCAAAGCGTATAGGACCGTCTCGACTGCCGCGCTGCCCGTTCTGGCTGGCCTTCTGCCGCTGGACTTGCAGTTGCAGTTGAGTGCGGCACCTTATCTTTTTTTGAATAATTTGCAAGTCTACGTTGGCAGTGGTAAATTCGAAGCACCCCGTCTGGGTGATCCTGAACCTAATGTAGAATCACACGTTAACAATTTAAAAAAGAGAGTCCTAATTGCTTGCCATAAAGTTTGGAGTATTAGATGGGCGGCCTCCGAAGACGGAGGTCAGCTCAGGAAATTTTTTTGTACAATTAAATACCGTTTGTCATGTCGCTGGGTGGTTCCATGCCATTGGACCTCCCAGTTCCTCACGGGACATGGACGGTTTAGGGCTCATCTTTCGCGACTAGGTATTGAACGACTTTCGGTTTGTCCATGCATGCACGCGGACATGACAGCAGATCATGTGCTTTGGTCATGTCCGGGCATGGACTCCGATCGAGACTGCCTCCTGCGATGTGTACGGGGTCCGCTCATTGGGCCTTTGGGACACGCAAACCTTGTGGCTGACCCTAGCTGCTTTGCGGCTTTCAAAAAGTTTTGTTTGAGTTTTGGCACTAAGTGTGAACCGGGTGGGTACTACGGCGCGTGGCCCTAGTACACCCCGGTCTAATAAATGTAAATGTAAATAATAGATTCAATTGAGGACATTTAGCTGGCGTCTGGACATAATAATAGACAACTTAACTTCCGGCTAATTTGTATCCACCAGTGACCGGCAGCGAATGTCCTTTCCCAATATCCCTGCAATTTCTGCAGCAGCCAAGGTGGAGTGGGAGGTGAGTCTCACACCCATCCCGTTGTAATTTCGTCTACGCATGTTGCGTACTTTTGTTATAGTAAGGAGTTGCGGCCGCTACGGTCAGTCAATACTGACTCGGTGCGGACGACGGGCATAGGGAGGGTTCTTAAGGGTGTCCAATATGAGTTAGACACTGATTAGGTTAAGGACATTCTGACTTTTTTCCGGACTCATTTCCGTTAGTTTTAAGATTTTTTTCATAATTTTTATCGATCTATTTTGCGCTTGTAACATTTCATATTGCGTTGTCGCCGGCGTTCGGCGACACGCGGTATTTATTTCCAGAACGATCTGGAACAATCTAGATTGTTCTGGAACATTCTAGAACGTTCGGGAGCGTTCGAGAGATTTCGACAACGTTCCGGAACGTTCACGTCGCGGAGCGGCCCGTCGGGTCATCGACCCACGGCCGACGGCGCGTCCGGCGCGACGCGGATAATTTATTCAGTCCTCAACTCACAATAACATCCGCTCGGCGCCCTATTTTCAAGGTCGCCGGCGCTTGCGACTAATTTATTATAATTTATTCCTTCAACTCTATTATATTTGACATCGCTATTCTAGGTCAAGTTCATTTTTGTTATTTATCATAGTAAATAGTCACGTAAGTAAATTCATTTACATATCGTCTTTGTTACTATTATTATAAAATGATGGGTCACTCCCCTAAAAAGGGGAAGGGGAAACCACCCGCACCTTCGGACGACGAATCCATTATGGACACTGCCATCACACAAGTTCAGACCCGGGGCGTTTTTGCCCAATCTCCTTCGGTTCCAACCCCGAGCACTGCTCCCTGTTCCCCTGCTATAGTAGGGGACGGGTTCACGCCAAAGCGCGCGCTTCAGCGGTCTCCGGTAACCGTCACGGAATGCTCCGTGTTCTCCGATACAGTATCTCCTCCGGGCAAGAAACAGCGCAGCCGTTTTGCTGCTGGTAACGCCTCACCGAAATCTCCGCCATCACCATCCTCTTCTAGGCCCTCATCCGCGTCACGTCCAGTCTCCCCCGCTACTAACCCGGAGCTTCCCTCATCTTTAGTTCCTGCGACTATCACTGGCTCCGATCCGACAGATGGGAAACTTGACTATCTGGAAGTACTTCGCGATATTCAGGCGACCCTTGAGGATATGGGACTGATTATCAATGACCCCAAAAATCGGCTTCTTCTCGACAAACGGCTATCACTTATTGAATTTATAGATAGGATAAGAAATGCGATTACTCATGCGATTGTTACGTCAGTTATGCAAGAGACAAAATACGAAAAAGCAAGAGCCGACTTTGCAGAGGAGACTTCCTCCCTTAAAACGGAACTCATGACTATTAAGCAATCTCCTCCGGTTATCTCCGTACCCGTTTCTTTGCCAGGCCCTGGTTGGGCTAGTGTGGCTGCAAGACCCCCAGTACGTCCATCCGGACCCCCCCCCGTCAGCTTTCCCCCCTTTGAGAAATGCTATGAGGATTCCGACGTCGGCGTCCTCGTCGGACAAAACTTGGTTCACGCCTGCGACCAAACAGACCGTGATCATCAGACCTACTGACGCTAACGCGGACAGATCCTTTGCGACCATCATGAAAACTCTCTGCACTACTGTCAATCCCGCCAAAAGCGGGATTTTCGTTAAACGGGCCCTGGCCGCTAGAAACGGCGGTGTTATTGTCATCCCGGATGACTCGGATTGCGCCTCCAAACTACTTAACAATGACAAGATTGCCGCGGCCGGCCTCTCCGTCACATCTCTTGCAGCCACCTCTGACCCAAAAATTCTTATCTCGGGAGTTCCTGCTGAACTGACTGAGCAAGAAATTATGGAGGGTATCCATTCGTCCTTGGTCGGTAGATTTTCTGACATCGAAAGCGACTTTGTGAGTTTTGTCAAATCATGCACCGTTCGCTCTTTTAGGGTCCCCGTGGGCAGAACAAATGCCACATTTATCGTGTCCGTTCCCCCGAAAATTAGACACCGCATCATGGAAACGGCTAGGGTTTTCTTGGGCTGGACGTCTTGTCCCGTTGTCGACCATTTGCCGAGCACTAGATGCTACAAATGCCAACAGTATGGACATTATGTTGCAGCCTGTCCAGAGAAAGAAGAAATTTGCTCCATCTGCGCGTCTTCGGGACATGACTTTAAGAACTGCAAGAACAAGGATAAGGTCTGCTGTGCCACATGCACAAAGCTCAGTGCGCCGGCCAACCATGCGACGGGCGCCAAGGAGTGCCCCGCATACGCGGCCAGCGTTAGACGGTTGTTGGCTAGAACCAACTACCGGTAGTAGCAGGCGCCATGGGAGCCTCTCCTGACATCATTTGCGCTCAGATAAACTTGTCTCATTCGTCACTTGCGAATGCTGAATTGCCTAAGGTTGCCGTTGATCTCAAACTCGATATCGTGCTCATCCAAGAGCCTTATGTGATTGGGGGCACGATGCCGGGTCTGGGCGCTGCTGTCAGGGTGGCTCTTGTGGGCCCTGAAGCTAAGGCTGCGATTGTGGTGTTCAATCCAGAACTCAAGATGGTTTGTCTCACGGAAGTCTCAAACGAGTGCCACGTTTGTGTGCAAACTTACATTAAAAATAAAACTGTGTATTTGATTTCCTCTTATTTTAAATTCTCAGACAGCACGGGACTCCATCTTGGCTATCTTGGTCGCATACTCGACGCGATTGGCGACTCCGACTCGGGGCGCCTTTTACTCATTGGATCTGACACAAACATTCGCTCCTCGCTTTGGGGCCCCCCAGGTAGCGGGGTGCGGTCAGCGGGGGACGTCACACTAACGGAGGAGTTCATTCATGCCAGGTCTCTTTCGGTGCTGAATGATCCTTTCTCTATCCCCACCTTTGCTGGGCCGGTTGGCTCTAGTCATATCGACGTGACCCTGGCCTCGCAATCCCTTGCTTCCCTGGTGGGAAACTGGCGGGTGCATGACTCTGTCATTGCATCCGACCATAATCTCATCTCCTACTCTCTTGTAAGTCGTTCAAGCCCGTTGCCTTCTGTTTGTGGCATTCCTAGGAAGTTCAGTGCTAGAAGAGACCTGGGCCCTTTTGGCAGGGACTGCTCCGACGAGCTTCACTCGATGTCCTTGGAGCTTGATTCTTTATATGATTCGGGTGACGTTGATGCCGCTGCCGCCGCTATCGGCGGCGCGTTGGTTTGCTGCGCTGCCCGCTCCCTGGGGCGCGTCTCCGCCCGTCGTCCTTCGCTTCCGTCATGGTGGAACCCCGCTGTCACAAAAGCCAGATCTATGATGAATAGAGCTAGGCGTGCCCTTCAGGCCTCTCGTCGCTCTCCTCCTGCGGTCTCTTCGGCCCGCGTGGCCTCACCAGAAACTGTTCACATTTTACACTATCAGTATAAAAGTCTGCTGAAGGGGTATAAGAAAACTGTAGCTATCGCTAAACGCGACTCATGGAGATCTTTCATCTCCAAGCAGTCTGAGATTGGCCCTTGGGGCCCGGCATATTTTTCACTCAAACGGTCCATGGACACTGTTCCCTCAAATCTTAAAGACCCTGTCACTGGGATTTTTGCCACAGATGTTGAATCTTCGACCAAAATTTTGTTAAATACCCTTCTTCCACAGGATGATCCACAGGCAGACTCAGTCGCTCATAAATTTATTCGAGCCGCGGCGGGTTTGAGCTTCGATGTGCCGGACGCGTCCATCCCCGGAGACGAGGAGATTGCGAAAGTTTTCTCCTCGCTGAAGGTGAGGAAGGCGCCTGGCGCGGATCGTATAGATGGCCGGATGGCCCGCGAAATCTATAATGGGTCTAGCGGTACTTTCGGCGGTCTGTATCGGGAGTGTTTCCGTCGCGGTATATTTCCCCAATGTTGGAAAATAGGCCTTGCGGTCGTTTTGCCCAAACCCAAGGCAAACAGGCCTCCCAGTGACCCGAAATCGTTTCGGTTGATTGTCCTACTTCCGATCTTCGGAAAGGTTTTGGAGAAATTAATTGCCGCGAGACTGCAGGTGGTTCTGGAGCGAAATTCCCCTCTGTCAAGGGCCCAATTCGGTTTCAGGCCAGGGCGCTCGACCACCATGGCGGTGGAGCACCTCTTAAATGAGGCTGAGGCTGCGAGGGAAAAATACTGTTGTGTTGTCTTTCTCGATTTTGTTGGAGCCTTCGACAATGCCTGGTGGGCGGCGGTCATTTTGAAGCTGGGCCTTAAAGGCGTGCCAGCCAATCTGATAGCCCTCATCAGGAGTTATTTGTCGGAGCGCTCCGTTCTTGCCGATGCTGGCTCATGTGTAATAATGCATCATTTGTCCAGGGGTTGTCCGCAGGGGTCGGTCCTTGGACCCTCCCTGTGGAACGTCCTCCTGGACGATATTTTCTGTTTAGATCTGCCTCGGGGGTGCTCTCTTTCCGCATATGCGGACGACCTGTCCCTCATGGTTAAGGGTGACACCAGGATGGAGATTGAGACGAGAACAAATGCGGCCGTAGCGTTGCTGTCGGAGTGGGGCGGGCTGAATAAGCTTGCTTTTGCTCCGGCTAAGACCTGCGCGCTGCAGCTTAAAGGGCATAGTAAGAGAGCTCCGTGTGTCTATCACGATGGCAAGCTCATCAGATTCAAATCCTCGGTCTCGTATCTTGGGGTCACCCTCAGTGAGAGGATCAGGTTCACCGAGCATATTGCGTGCGCTCTCGACAAAGCCAACACCGCGTTCGGAAGAATCACCAGGATTTCTGGATCCGAATGGGGTGTGGGCGGTAAAAATTTGTTATATATGTATTTTGCTATTTTTGTTTCTATAATAGGTTATGCCTCCGGTGCCTGGGTCCACAGACTGGATTACACGAAAGCCTCAGGTTTCCGGGGGCTAAATTTGACCCATCAGCGCTCACTCTGCTCCGGACAGAGGAGGGCGCTGATTATTGTCACTAAAGCGTACAGGACCGTCTCAACTGCTGCGCTGCCTGTTCTGGCTGGCCTTCTGCCGCTGGACCTGCAGCTGCAGTTGGGTGCGGCCCCTCATAGTTTCTTGAATAATTCAACAATATACGTGGGCAGTGGTATTTTTGAAACACCCCGTCTGGGTGGTCCCGAACCCAATATAGTTTCAGCCGTTAAAGAGTTAAAAAAGAGAGTCCTGATTGCATGTCATAGCTTATGGGAAAAAAGATGGCTGGCCTCCGAGGACGGAGGTCAGCTCAAAAAGTTTTTTAGTACGATCAAATACCGTTTGTCATGTCGCTGGGTGGTTCCATGCCATTGGACCACCCAGTTCCTCACGGGACATGGACGGTTCAGGGCTCATCTTTCGCGTATGGGAATTGAACGACTTTCGGTGTGTCCGTGCATGCACCCGGTCATGACAGCAGATCATGTGCTTTGGTCATGTCCGGGCATGGACCCCGATCGAGACTGCCTCCTGCGATGTGTACGGGGTCCACTCGTTGGGCCTTTGGGACACGCAAACCTTGTGGCTGACCCAAGCTGTTTTACAGCTTTTAAAAAATTTTGTAAGAGTTTTGGCACTAAATGTGAACCGGGGGGTTACTATGGCGCGTGGCCCTAGTACACCCCGGTTATATCCATATGTAAATGTAAATAATAGAATCAATTTGGGACATTTTGCTGGCGCCTGGACATAATAATAGACAATAAAATTCCGGCTAATTTGTATCCACCAGTGACCGGCAGCGAGTGTCCTTTTTCCCAAATCCCTGCAATTTTTGCAGCAGCCAAGGTGGAGTGGGAGGCGAGTCTCACACCCATCCCCTGTAATTACGTCTACGCATGTTGCGTACTTTTGTTTTAAGGTGTGCGGCTGTAACGGCCGGTTCGTACTGGCCCGGTGCAGACGAGGCGGATAGGGTGGGTCCTTAAGGGTGTCCAATATGAGTTTCAATCAGTCAGTTTGAAGGGTTTCGGGTGAAGATTGTGAAAATTGGACATCGTGATATTGACACTACTTAGGCTAAGGACATTTTTGACTTTTTTCCGGACTCGTTTCCGTTAGTTTTAAGATTTTTTCGTAATTTTCTGCGATCTATTTTGTGCTTGTGACATTTTGTTTATCACGTGCCGCCGGTGTTTCGGCGACACGCGGTAGTTATTCCAGACCGATCTGGAACAATCTAGATTGTTCTAGAACGTTCTAGAACGTTCGGGAGCGTTCGAGAGTTTTCGACAACGTTCCGGAACGTTCACGTCGCGGAGCGGCCCGTTGGGTCATTGACCCACGGCCGACGGTGCGTCCGGCGCGTCGCAGTTAATTTATTCAGTCTTCAACTGTCAAATAACATCCGATCGGCGCCCTACTTTCAAGGTCGCCGACGTATATTTTTGCTTTACTATTACTATAATTTAATCGTAGTATTTGACATTTAGGTCAAATTTATTCTGTTTACATTATCTTACTATACGATACACATAATATTCAATACCTTTTCCGAACGGTCTCCTGCCGTACTTTTCAGGGCTGCCGCCCCTTCTGGGCTACGTAGCGATTATTTTTCTTTTGTTTTTTGCTTGACATAATACTACTATATTTGCAATTAAAACAATATGATGGGCCACTCACCCAAAAAGGGTAAGGGGAAGCAACCCCCATCGGACCCCACTGTCTTGGCCTCAGATGAGCCCATGGATGCCTCGTCAACGCCACAGGTTCAGACGCGCGGAGTGTTTGCTCAGTCTCCCGCTCCAGTGGTTTCGTCCCCCGCAATTGCGGGTGACGGTTTTACCCCCAAGCGGGCCCTTCAGCGGTCACCTGTGACGGTGACCTCCTGTCTTGACAATGCGGACACAGTTTCCCCGCCGGGGAAGAAACAGCGCAGCCGCTTCGCTGCGGGGCAGACGCCTGATGAGTTATCGGACAATGCTGCCTCGTCGTCACGATCTTCTTCGCCCAATTTGGACACCGCTATTCCGGTCACCCAAGGGGTGGCCATCTCTGAGTCCGTTACCGTTACCGTCACCGATCCGACTATTGGGAAACTGGACTATCTGGTGGCTTTAGATGAAATTCTGGGCTCTCTTGAGGAGATTAGCACAATTGTCAATGACCCAAAGAACAGACTTCTAATGGACAAACGCCTGGCTCTCACTGAGGTAATTGTTAAATCTCGTAACTTGGTGACAAACATTGTGGTCACGTCGTCCATGCAAGAGACCAAGTACGAGAAAGCCAGGGCGGATCACGCCATCGAGATTGCGCTATTGAAAGCTGAGTTGGCGGCAACGAAGAATCTGGCCATGGCCCCCATGGCCTATGCTCCGGTTTCGTCCTCTGGCCCTGCGTGGGCAAAAGTAGCGGCTACTCCTGTCTCTCGCTCTGCTGGCCCTCCCCCGTCAGCTTTCCCCCCCTTGAGAAATGCTCTGAGGATTCCGACGTCCGCGTCTACGTCGGACAAAACTTGGTTCACGCCGGCGACCAAACAGACCGTGATCATCAGACCCACTGATGCAAACGCCGACAGATCCTTTGCGACGATAATGAAGACCCTTTGTACCACTGTCAATCCTGCCAAAAGCGGGATTTTCGTCAAACGTGCCCTGGCCGCTAGAAACGGCGGTGTTATCGTCATCCCGGATGACTCGGATTGCGCCTCAAAACTGTTAAATAACGAAAAGATTGCCGCGGCCGGCCTCTCGGTCACATCTCTTGCTGCCACCTCTGACCCAAAATTACTTATATCGGGAGTCCCTGCTGAACTTTCCGAGCAGGAAATCATGGAGGGTATCCACTCTTCATTGGTGGGCCGATTTTCCGACATTGAAGGCGATTTTGCGAGTTTTACCAAATCTTGCACAGTTCGCTCCTTTAGGGTCCCCGCAGGCAGAACTAATGCCACTTTCATCGTGTCCGTTCCTCCGGTAATCAGACACCGCATTATGGAAACGGCTAGGGTTTTCTTGGGCTGGACGTCTTGTCCCGTTGTCGACCATTTGCCGAGCACTAGATGTTTCAAGTGCCAACAATATGGACACTATGTTGCAGCCTGTCCAGAAAAGGAGGAGACTTGCTCCATCTGCGCCACTATTGGACACGATTTCAAGACCTGCACTAATAAGGAGAAGGTTTGTTGTGCTACTTGCACAAAAATGAATGCGCCATCAAATCATGCGACTGGCGCCAAAGAGTGCCCTGCCTATGCTGCCAGCGTAAGGCGGCTGCTGGCCCGCATTAATTATCGATAGTAGCAGGCGCCACGGGGGCCTCTGCTGGCATCGTATGTGCTCAGATAAATTTGGCCCACTCTTCGCTTGCAAATTCGGAACTACCTAAAATTGCCTCTGAGCTTGGTATTGAAATTGCGCTCGTTCAGGAGCCCTACATTGTTGGTGGTGTCATACCAGGTCTGGGCGCATCTGCTAGGGTGGCTCTTGTGGGCCCCCAAGCGAAGGCAGCGATTGTGGTTTTCAACCCCCTTCTCAAGCTTGTGTGTCTCACCGAGGTCTCAAATGAATGTCATGTCTGTGTCCAAGTCTACATAAATAATAAAATTGTTTTTCTTATCTCCTCTTACTTTAAATTCTCTGATAGCGCTGCACTTCATTTGGGATACCTCGGTCGTATTCTTGATGCGATCGGTTCTCCCGATTCTGGGCGTTTGGTACTAATTGGGTCTGACACGAACATTCGCTCTTCGCTCTGGGGCCCCCCGGGTGGTGGGGCACGGTCGACGAGTGATGTCGCGCTCATGGAGGAGTTTATACACGCTAGGTCCCTCGCCGTACTGAATGATCCTTTCAGTATCCCATCATTTGCGGGGCCGGTTGGCTCAAGTCATATTGATGCTACTCTGGCCTCGCCGTCCCTTGCTTCCTGGGTGAGTAACTGGCGGGTGCATGATTCTGTCATTGCATCCGACCACAATCTCATCTCCTACTCTATTCTTTGTCGCGCGAGCACGCCCGCTTCGTCCTGTGGTATCCCTAGGCGTTTTAGTTCTAGGAGGGACCTGGGCTCTTTCGGTCGGGACTGTCGGGACGAGCTTCACTCTATGGCATACAGGCTCGATTCGCTTTATGAGTCTGGTGACGTTGATGGTGCTGCGGCCGCCATCGGCGGTGCACTCGTCTGCTGTGCTGCCACCTCGCTGGGGCGCGTTTCTGCTCCTCGCTCCGCTCTCCCGTCATGGTGGAATCCATCGGTTACCAGGGCCAGAACGGCCATGAATAGGGCTAGACGTGCCTATCAGGCGTCCCGTCGCGCTTCCCCCCTGGCCTCTCCGGTCGTCGCGGTGACTTCTCCAATTGTCTCTACTCGTACTAATTTACACGTTTTATACAAAAATTCGCTTCGCAACTATAAAAAAACTGTTGCGGCTGCCAAACGTGACTCCTGGAGATCTTTTATCTCCAGTCAGTCTGAAGTCAGCCCTTGGGGTCCGGCCTATTTTTCGCTAAAACGCACTATGAGCGTCGTCCCCTCTAACCTCAAAGACCCTGTCACGGGCACTTTTGCAACGAACGTAGAGCTCTCCACTAAGATACTTTTAAACACACTGCTCCCGCAGGATGATCCACTGTCGGATTCTGTTGCTCATAAATTCATTCGAGCTGCGGCGGGTCTGAACTTTGCGGTGCCGGACGCCTCTATCCCGGGAGATGAGGAGATTGCGAAAGTTTTCTCCTCGTTGAAGGTGAGAAAGGCGCCAGGCGCCGATCGCATAGATGGCCGGATGGCCCGTGAGATTTATAATAAGTCAAGCGGTACTTTCGGTTGTCTGTATCGGGAGTGTTTCCGTCGCGGCATTTTCCCCCATTGTTGGAAGATCGGCCTTGCGGTTGTTCTTCCTAAACCCAAAGCCGATAGGCCCCCTAGTGACCCAAAGTCTTTCCGTCTCATAGTTCTTCTCCCCATCTTTGGGAAGGTCTTGGAGAAGCTTATTGCTGCGAGACTTGGGGTAATTCTGGAGCGTGTTTCTCCTTTATCCAGGGCGCAATTCGGTTTTCGTCCTGGGCGTTCGACCACCATGGCGGTGGAACATATTCTGAGTACGGCGGAAGCTGCGCCGTACAAGTATTGTTGTGTTATATTTTTAGATTTTGTTGGCGCCTTCGACAATGCCTGGTGGGCGGCGGTCATATTGAAGCTGGGGCTCAAGGGCGTACCAGCCAATCTGATAGCCCTCATCAGGAGTTACTTGTCGGGGCGCTCTGTTCTTGCCGAAGCTGGCACCAATGTCATTCATCACCATTTATCCAGGGGATGTCCGCAGGGTTCGGTCCTTGGACCGTCTCTGTGGAATGTCCTTCTGGATGATATTTTCTGTTTAGATCTGCCTCCAGGATGTTCGCTGTCCGCATATGCCGATGATCTGTCCCTCATGGTGATGGGCGACACCAGATCGGTGATTGAATCAAGGTCAAATGCGGCGGTAGCGTTGCTGTCGGAGTGGGGCGCGCTAAATAAGCTCGCCTTTGCTCCGGCAAAGACCTGCGCGCTGCAGCTCAAAGGTCATGGCAAAAGGGCACCGTGGATTTACCACGGTGATAACCTTATTCGATTTAAGTCAACTGTCTCCTATCTTGATGTCGCCCTCTCTGAGAGGATCAGGTTTACCGAACATGTCGCCTGTGCTCTCGACAAAGCCAACACCGCCTTCGGTAGAATCGTCAGGATTTCTGGCTCCGAATGGGGTGTTGGCGGTAGGAACCTGAGAGTCATGTATCATTGTATTTTTGTTTCTATTTTCTGCTATGCCTCCGGTGCCTGGGCTCATAGATTGGACTATACAATTGCCTCGGGTCACCGGGGGTTAAATTTGACGCATCAGCGCGCTATCTGTGCCGGACAGAGGAGGGCGCTGATCATAGTGACCAAAGCGTATAGGACCGTCTCGACTGCCGCGCTGCCCGTTCTGGCTGGCCTTCTGCCGCTGGACTTGCAGTTGCAGTTGAGTGCGGCACCTTATCTTTTTCGGAATAATTTGCAAATCTACGTTGGCAGTGGTAAGTTCGAAACACCCCGTCTGGGTGATCCCGAACCTAATGTAGAATCACACGTCAATAATTTAAAAAAGAGAGTCCTAATTGCTTGCCATAAAGTGTGGAATGATAGATGGGCGGCCTCCGAAGACGGAGGTCAGCTCAGAAAATTTTTTAGTACAATTAAATACCGTTTGTCATGTCGCTGGGTGGTTCCATGTCATTGGACCTCCCAGTTCCTCACGGGACACGGACGGTTCAGGGCACATCTTTCGCGACTTGGAATTGAACGACTTTCGGTGTGTCCATGCATGCACGCGGACATGACAGCAGATCATGTGCTTTGGTAATGTCCGGGCATGGACCCCGATCGAGACTTCCTCCTGCGCTGTGTACGGGGTCCGTTCATCGGGCCTTTGGGACACGCAAACCTTGTGGCTGACCCAGGTTGCTTTGCAGCCTTTAAAAAGTTTTGTCTAAGTTTTGGCACTAAGTGCGAGCCGGGTGGTTACTATGGCGCGTTGTCATAGGACACCCCGGCAATTTCATGTAAATGTAAATATAGATTCAATTGGTTGGACATCTTGCTGGCGCCTGGATTTAATAATAGACACCGTAGCTCCGGCTAAATTTTTCGTATCCACCAGTACCGGCAGCGAGTGTCCATACCCATAATCCCTGCAATTTCTGCAGCAGCCAAGGTGAGTGGGAGGAGTTGTTCTCACAACCATCTCGTGTTCATTATGTTCTACGCATTTTGCGTACTTTTGATTTGCAGGCGTGCGTCTGCGACGGCCAGTTCATAACTGGCTCAGTGCGGGCGCGGTGGTATCAGTGGTGGGTCCTTAAGGGTGTCCAATATGCGGCTAATTTAATTTATTCAGTTTTTCAACTCGCGATCACATCCGCTCGGCGCCCTACTTTCAAGGTCGCCGGCGTTGTTTGTTTGTTTACGTTTGCGTAATACTTTGACTGCAATATCTAGGTCAAGTTTGTTTTGATTTATAAATTCCTTATTATTTTGCGCAGTTTATCAACATTATATATATTCTTAACGATTTTTCACGCGCTTTTCAGTGCTGCCGCCCCTTTTGGGCTACTGCACCTTTATTTAGTTTATTTGTTCCATTCTTTTGTTAATAATAAAATAAGATGATGGGCCATTCGCCCAAAAAGGGCAAGGGGAAGCAACCCCAACCCCAACCCCAACCTGACCCGTCTTTTTTGGTTTCGGATGAACCAATGGATTCGACCCCTTCTCAGGGGCAGGCGCGCGGGGTTTTCGCGCAGTCCCCTGCTTCGGTGCCTTCTTCCCCGGCGAATACGGGTGATGGGTTTACCCCAAAAAGGGCTCTCCAGCGGTCACCCGTTTTGGCATCAGTGACCGAATGCGCTGAAACTGCAGACACCATTTCCCCTCCGGGGAAAAAACAACGTAGTCGTTTTGCGGGCGGTCATACGCCTGATGCGTCTTCTTCCGACCCGCCCCCGCTTTCGCCGCGACCTACGTCGCCCACTCCGTCTGTTGACATCTCAGTCGCGCAGAGTGACACAACCATGGAGCCTGCCACTAATTCTGATCCGACCTCTGGTAAACTTGATTACTTACTTGCTCTCAATGAAATACAAGGCACCCTCGACGAGATGAGTCTTATCATAAATGATCCAAAAAACAGATTACTTTTAGACAAGCGTTTGGCTCTCATTGAATTTATTGAAAAGTCGCGGAACACTATCACCAGTATAATTGTTACTTCCGCAACCCAGGAGACAAAATATGAAAAAGCCCGTGCTGATTATGCCATTGAGACCTCTTCTCTTAAAGCGGAATTAAGTGCAATTAAACAATCGACAACGACGTTTCCCTCTGCCGGACCCCCTCTCACTACAGGTATGGCATGGTCTCAAGTGGCGGCGAGTCACTCTGTTCGTCCTTCGGGTCCCATGCCCACTGCTTTCCCCCCGCTAAAAAATTCCATGAGGATCCCAACTACGACGTCAGATAAAACATGGTTTACACCCTCTGCGAAGCCTTCTGTCATGATTCGTCCTTCAGATGCGAGTGCGGATAAGTCTTTCGCTTCGGTTATGAAGACATTGAATAACACTGTTAATCCCGCGACCAGTGGCATTTTCGTCAAACGAGCGATTGCGGCTAAAAACTGGGGTGTAATTGTCATCCCCGTGGGTATGGACGATGCTGGTAAATTGATAAACAACGACAAACTAGCAGCGGCTGGGCTCACTGTTACCTCTCTTGCAGCGACTTCTGACCCTAAACTTCTAATTTCTTGAGTACCGGCTGAGCTCACGGAAAGTGAGATTTTGCAAGGCATACATTCCTCACTTTCTGGGAGATATCCCGATTTTTGCGACGATTATGAGAAATTCATTAAGCTCTGTACTGTACGATCTCACAGAGTGCCGGCTGGTAGATCCTATGCGACCTTTATTATTTCCGTCGCTCCCTTTATAAGACATCGCATCATGGAAATAGCCAGGGTTTTCCTGGGATGGACGTCCTGTTCTGTCGTTGACCATCTTCCGAGCACAAGATGCTACAAATGTCAACAGTATGGACATTACGTTGCCGCATGTCCTGAAAAGGAGGAGACATGTGCTGCTGCCCCTTCTGGGCTGCTCTCTTCATTTAAATAATTATTTCTGTTTTCATTTTTCTTTCAATTAATCCAACATGATGGGCCATTCCCCTAAAAAGGGGAAGGGGAAACAACCCCATCCGGAGCCTATTACTTCGGGCACGGAGCCCATGGACTCATCAGCCTCTTCTCTAGTCCAAGCGCGCGGGGTTTTTGCAAACTCTCCGGCCAGCATACCCGTCTCTGTGCCCTCGTCGCCTGCTATTGCAGGTGATGGGTTCACCCCTAAGCGGGCTTTACAGCGGTCACCTGTCATGGTCACTGAATGCACTGACTCCGCAGACACGATTTCCCCGCCCGGGAAGAAGCAGCGTAGTCGCTTCGCTGCTGGACAAATACCTGAATCGTCCCTAGCTCAGCCCCCCATCTCCCTCGAGACCCTCAGTAATTATAAGACCTTCCGACGCAAACGCCGACAAATCATTTGCTTCCGCAATGAAGACCCTCAACAATACCGCGAACCCCACGATGAGTGGCATTTTCGTCAAACGGGCCATAGCGGCCAAAAACGGTGGAGTGATAGTCATCCCCGAGGGACTGGATGGTGCGGGCAAACTGATCAGCAACGAGAAAATAGCTGCTGCTGGCCTTACGGTAACCTCTTTGGCGGCCACTTCCGACCCCAAACTATTGATCTCGGGTGTGCCGGCGGAATTAACTGAAAAAGAGATCCTCGTGGGCATCCATTCCTCTTTGGCGGGGAGGTACCTTGACTTCGAGGGCGATTTTGAGAAATTCGCCAAATAATGCACCGTGCGTTCGCACAGAGTCCCTGTGGGTAGATCAAACGCTACCTTCATAGTTTCTGTGGCCCCAAACATCAGACACCGCATCATGGAGACGACCAGAGTATTTCTGGGTTGAACGTCTTGTCCCGTTGTTGACCATCTACCAAGTACTAGATGCTACAAGTGTCAACAGTATGGACACTATGTTGCGGCTTGTCCTGAAAAGGAGGAAACTTGTTCCATCTGCGCAACTTCGGGACACGACTTCAAAAACTGCCCAAATAAGGAAAATAAGGAAAAAGTTTGTTGCGCCGCGTGCAAAAAGCACAGTGCACCTGCAAATCACGCGACGGGCGCCAAAGAGTGCCCCGCCTACGCGGCTAGCGTGAGGCGGTTGTTGGCTAGAACCAACTATCGGTAGAAGCAAGCGCCACGGGAGCCTCTCTTGACATCATTCAAGAGAGGCTCATCAGAGCTATAGAAGGAAAATGACCAGGGCCCAACGGCAAGGAGCGCTCCGAGTCACCGCAACATATAGAACAGTATCAGAAGAAGCGGTGCTCGTGATCGCAGGAATCCCCCCGCTGGACCTCTTAGCAAAAAAGAGGGCCTTGGAATATGAAGATCCCAAAAATCGGAACAAACACGAACAGAAACTGAGGGAAGCTTGGCAACAGAGATGGGATCAGTCCACAAAAGGAAGATGAACCCACCGACTTATACCGGTCGTAAGTCGATGGAAGGCCAGAATATAGGGCTAAACGACCTACCGATTAACCCAGGCGCACACCGAACACGGATGTTTTGGAGCGTACCTGAAGTGTATCGGCAAGGAAACATCTCCCAATTGCCACTATTGCCAAGCGGAGATCGATGACGCAGAACACACCATCATAGGCTGTGAGGCTTGGGCACTCCAGAGAAAACTTCTGAAACAAGCACTCGGGGTAACCGAGCTAAACATCGACAACATGGTCAACAGCATTATGGGAAGCAAGAAAAACTGGGACCTTTAGCGCAACTACATAAAAGAGATTCTGAGCACCAAATAAATCATTGAAAGAGAGACGCAGAGCGCGTCTCCAACAATAGAATAGGGCCATCAAATGGTTAGACCACCTGTCCTCCTGAAGTAATGTGAAAAACAATACCAGGGGGACAGAGAAGACCAAAAGAAGCGGTCTAGTGGATAGGCGCGATTAGTAACTTAAGCCTTATGGAACTTAGATCTCGTTCCAGAAGAGTTGGACACTAAACAAGCCGACACCTACTGTGATTATCAGGCCAAGAGAACCTGAGGAAGGCTACACATCAGCTACTACATCATAAGCAAGATCAAAGAGATCTACAAAGCCCTCCGCCCACGGCTTATCGGTGGTCCAAGTCCGACCAGCAAGAAGTGTGGGGGTTGCCATCTGCGCACGCAGATCGAGGAGGCTATTGTTATGGCAGGTTGCGCGAAGTTTGACGACGCTGGACTAAGGGTGGAAGTATTATCGACACTCCAACCCAAGATCATAACAACAGGAGTCCCGCGCATCAGCGAAGAGGACCTCCTTCGGGAAATTCATGAAGCAGCGCTGATGGAGACGCTTATACAAGAAGTTTAAAAAGAGCTCAATAGTCCGGTCCTTTCGATTTAGAGAGGTGAGTGATAGGGATACCCTCATCATTAGTGTCCCACCCAGGGTTAGGAATGTGCTCATCGGCAGGGCGAACATATACATCGACTGGGTGCAATGCTGACTTCGCGACTTCATCCCAGACTCTCGATACTACAGATGCCAGCAGTATGGGCACTTTCGTACCACCTGCAAGGCGCCCGAACCGATTAAACCTCTGTGCCGAATTCGAACATGAGTATAAGAATTGCACTAAGGACAAGTCGACCGTCTACTGCGCCACCTGTAAACACATTAACAAGGATGCAAACACCTCACCGGTTCCTGGGATTGCCCAACCTTTAAGGCAAACACTCGAAGAGGTCTGGAGTGATTCGACTAAGGCGCATAACTATGGCATGGCTGACACTCGGCTGGGAGACACCGTTGTTGCTGTAAAGGGCTACTCTGGTTTGGATATCAACCAAGGATCACCCACCGAGACTACTTTGATTAACCCACAAATGGGCAGTGATGTTGGTCCTGCAGAGGGTTAGCTCAACCGCCGGCCGGGGCCGGACTTACAGAAGCAGAAAGATGCGTGTACTGAAAATTGGCCAGTTAAACCTAGCCAGGTCAAGAGTGGCTACCGCCCTGTAGCAACAAATAGCGGTAGAGGAAAAACTGGACCTCGTATTGTTACAAGAACTGTTATTCCTACATGGGACAATCCCAGGGGTGGGCGCTAGAAATAAATCATTTTCGAAGGCGATCAGCCCGGTACCGTAATTGCTATCTCTTCAATAACCAGATGGAAGCCTTGAAACTAAGCCACCTCTCAAATAAACATAGAACTTGCGCAGAGACACGATGTGGAGACCAATCAATCTACATGATTTCATGCTACTTTAAGTTCTTAGAAAACCACGAGCCCCACTTGCACGGTCTACAGCAGACAATCTTTACACTTAGCGCTAGCAGGAATAAAGACTTCATTATTGACGCGGACACCAACGCGCGCTCTGACACCATCGAAGCCCGATAGATGACGTCAACCCAGAAATGTTTGCGACAGCCACGGTAGAGCAGAGGAATATTTCTCGGAATCATCCCCCGAATGCTTAAGTCTTCAATGCTTGGTGCGTTATTTTGTTTTGAAGTGAGCGTCTGTGATTAGCGATATTTTTTAATCTGGTCACGATGTGGGCGTGAGAAAAGTGCTGGATTACCCCTCAAAAGTTGTCCCTATCTACAGAAATGTTTCTCGGCACCTACTCCCCGATTATTTAAGTTTTCAACGCTTGATGCGTTCTTTTGAGTTCTTACGTTGGTTCCACGATGACCAGTGTTCTTTAATCTGGTCACGATGTGGGCATGAGGAGAGTTGTGAAATAGACAAGTTCACAAATAATACACATAGAAAATATCACCCCAAAGGCTTCAAAATAAAATAGGAAATAGCAAATTTATGCAAACAGTAAAAATATGTAAAATCACGAAGCAAAACGTTTAACTTCCTACTCAAGACCAATGGGTGAGGAAGCTTGATAATTGAACCCTTGGGGTAGAGCAAATATAAAAATTAGCTGGACTATAACCGTTACAATGTTAAAGATAACAGAAGCCCCCGCGGACTTGTTCATCGTTGAATTCCAAAACTCAACGAAACATTGACCTTTTTGTAGCAGACTATTACTTCTTACGAGTACAACCACCGAAACTATCTAAGAACTGCAGTGCTCTCCTACCATCAATCAGTTGTTGTTGTCACTGGTTTAAAATATGACCAACGCCTGACCTTACCAACGATTCACTCGCATATAAAAAGCATACAACCGTAATTATTATAAATTCAAATTATGCATGCGCAATATAGTGTAAAACATTACTATGCAGTTTCCGTTATAAACAAATAGAATTTAAAAAAATAATCAAAATACTTCCAATATTTACAAAAACGATAACTATACAACTAAAATAGACAGTCTAAGGCGTTTTACATTTGCTGACATATTTATTGTTTGTATCCTTTTATAGTTTGTAAAAGGATACAAAACACATTTTATTCATAATATTGATTTTTTTTAAAAAAAATATTTTACATTGTTCCGTTGTGTTAAGAAGTAATCAGTATTTGGCTTTAAGTCAGTTTATCACGATTGAACATACAAAAAATAACAAAAAGAGAACATGTTTGTTGACGTGTTGATAGATTTCGTGATTAGGCTGGAATGCAAATATATCAATTGCAGAAAGAGTGCAGGCCTCCATTTCTTCACAAAGATATACTCCAGAAGTGCCAGCTCTGATGTTTTTCGTGTCCTAAACTTGTCATAACAAAAACGTAAATCTTATTTAAAAGGCACAATAATACGTTAGTGAAAAATTAACATTCACTTCAATTGTCTTTGTTCTAGTCTATGTGAGGCAATAAAAAATCATTTTTTTTTAAGTTATTCAGCAAAAATTCAGTCGTGAACAACAAAAAAAATGAAAATGCCTTACTGAAGAAACAATTGGTCAGTAGTGATCAACGGCAGAGGCTGTCAAACATTGAAATCAAAGGGGTCCCAATGCGAAAAAACGAAGACTTGTTCAAGATATTGGATCAAATTTCCAAAGCGGTTGGATACACTGTTACAAGGTCGAACATAAATTATATAGCCAGAGTACCAATGTATAACTCCAATGAAAAATTGGTGTTGGTGAGCTTCATCAACCGATACATAAAATAAGAACTCATAGCGTCATACCGAACAAAGAAAAATTTGCTGATCTTTCTCCGGATACTAAAAAACTATTATCATCAGTTAAACTATCACTAAAGGAAAAAGGATACCAGTACATTTGAGTTAAGTTCGGGAAAATTCATGTGAGAAAAAATTACACATCTAAAATTTCAATTATTTACAATCAAGATGATTTAAAAAAGTTCTTATAATATGTTTCAAATCAAGTTTGTTCGATTACTGTAAAGGGTTCGTATCCATTGTGTTTTACTATTTTATTCGTGTACGTTTTATTTTGGCTGATTACCGCAAAAAAAATTAAATTACTGTGTTGATTATTCAATATTATATATCACATCATTATTGTCACGTTTCAGAATTTCCTGCTACCTATGCTAATGACATTCGTATATTTCGAATGTGCTTAACATTACATAATTTATTAGTTTATATGTCATCGGTTGCCTTAGCACAACATTATTCACAATCTCATCAAAATACAACTACGTTTATTTCTCATATTTTTATATCAATACTTATAAAAAATGACCTACTATATGTCAAAATTTATTTCTCTATTATGATTTTTGAACTCAAAACAATTTATTTTGACTACTCAAGTATACAGTATCCGTTTGTAAATGACTAATAACAATATTAATTCACACTTTCCCACAATCTACTATCAAAACACGCCTGCGTACTAAGACTTTTGAATTCAATCGCAACCTACTCATGGCGTCCTATGATATTATTTTACTGACAGAGACGTGGCTCGTGGATGGATTTGTAGACTCGGAACTCTTTGATAGCATATATACAGTTTGGCGAAGTGATCGCGATTGGACACTGGTTGGGCAAAAACGGGGTGGTGGTGTTATTATTGCAACTAGAAAAAATTTAAACGTGGCACCGCAATTAACTTTTCAATCTTCGGCAGAAGACTTGTGGTTAACTATACTACTTAAAAATTCTTATAACTTAAATGTGAAAATTCATATGTGTCTTATATTTATGCAAGCAAAAAAATGGTGATTCTTATTCACAGCATCTCAACAATTATCTCTGTCGATTGGGGGAAATCGTCTTGAATAACTCAAATAACAAATTCTTAAATGTAGGCGACTTTAACTTGAGTAATATCTTATGGATGTCGAACAATCAATATTTTATACCCACAAATTACAAAACATACGATGAATGCTCCTTAGTAGATGATTTGAATACTTATAACCTAAATCAATATAATGGAGTAACTAATCGATATGATAAGATCCTTGACCTTGTATTATTCAATGACTCATTAATAGTATCAAAATGCATCAATCTACCTGTAACAATAGACCCATTTCATGAACCATTGGTTATATATATTAAATTTGTATCACTAACTCCCTTGAAACCGGCAAAAATTACAAAGTATTTCTACAACAAAGCGAATTATGAACTCATAATCTCCGAGATTGATAAAATTGATTTGAGTAGAGAATTTTCAAGTCCTACAATTAGAACAATGGGTTATTTTTTTGTATTCTAAATTCTATGAACTTAGAGATCGCTATCTCCCGTAATCAGTAGAAAACAATATTGAGAAACAGCCAAAACAATTTTGGACATTTATTAAGTCACGTTCTAAGTATTCAATACGGCAATTGTGTGGCTAATACCGGTACTGATATATGTAATGCCTTCTCAGAATTCTTTAGGTCATCTTTTCTAAGCCCAGCTAATTTGGACATCTCACTTGAATCAAATATTACAGTTGAATCAGTTTCGGACATAACTACCATCACGATTGATTATGACCTAATCACTAAAATGTTACTCAAAATTGACCCATCTAAATCAGCTGATCCTGATTATCTGCCCGCCTTATTCCTGGTTAATTGTGCTAGAACCTTATCCAAGCCGATTTTGCTTCTATTTCAACGCTCTTTTACCGACTGCTACGTCCCTAACATTTGGAAATCTGCCTTCATAACACCAGTTCATAAAAATGGAAATAAAACTGAAGTATCTAATTACAGACCGATCTCTAAACTGTGTATACTAGCAAAAATACTGGAGAAAATAGTTCATAAGCAGGTACAGTTGGCTCTAAAAATTAATCTCAACCAAGCTCAACATGGATTTACGAAAAACAGATCTACTGTTTCCAATCCTGTACCATTGAATGAATTTATAACAGATGCTATGGATAACGATCAACAAGTTGATGTTATCTACACTGACTACAGTAAGACGTTTGACAGAATCGACCATAACATTCTCATGACCAAATTATACAATGCAGGAATTAGAAGAGATATACATAGGTGGTTCTTCTCATACATAACAAACCGATCCCAAGCTGTTCCCATTGATAATTACTTATCTAGCTGGGTTGCCATACCCAGAGGTGTCCCCCAGGGATCGAATCTAGGGCCTCTTTTATTTAATATTTTTGTAAATGATATTGTTGACTGCTTCAGCAATTCTAATATTTTAATTTTTGCTGATGATATGAAGATTTTCGCCAATATCACCTCAATGGAGGATGCCAATGCCCTACAAGCTGACTTAGAATGCCTTGATGAATACTGCATAAACAACAAACTGGACCTCAATCCAAAAAAATGCTTTTTTGTCACGTTTACCCGTAAACGGAATTTTATACAAACGATATACAACTTAAAAAAATTACACACTACTAAAAAAGAACGACATATCAGATCTTGGTGTAGTTCATGACTCTAAGCTGACCTTTGATCCCCACATTAATGACATAGATTTATAATGCGTAACTCAAGCTTTTTTAAACGAATTAAGACATTAAAAATGTAAATACAGATAATATAATAATAATGATACGCAACGTACATTGTAAAGAAATATGTAACATTAAAAATTATATATAAGAAATACATAAATATAAATAAAATCATTAAAAAATCTTTTACTAGTGTGGTATTTTTTTCTCCACTTTTTTACTTAGTTTTTACAAATATATCTCAGTTTGGGTATTTTCGTGTATTTTTGGGTGGTGGTCAATCAGTTTTATTTGGAGATATTCTGGGGTCAATTCGAATTCAACATGAAAAGGATATAAATATATTTCAAAAATTTTGTTGTGTTTGTCTAACTGTAAATTACTGAATCAATCGGCTTTCCTAAAACATCTGTAAGTTATCTTATTTCTTTTACATGTTTGATGTAATTGTTATATGTATTGTGATTTCTAAAATTCTTTCAACAATGGAAAGTTATGAGCGTTATTTCTTTTCAATTGCGATTACTTTGGCCATTATAAAATAAATATATTTTCTAAAAGTGTGATGAATCTCGGTCGAAAAAATGTTCAAGGCGGGCCGCGAGTTGGCCACCCCTGATTTAGATCAACATTTAGTAACTCTTAATAAGCGACGTATAATAGCAGACATAATATTTTTACTCAAAATTACAAACGGCATGATTGATCGGCAAATTGATAATTATAAGCACTTACTTATGCAAAGAAAATTAGTAATCGCATCAAGAAAAACTGTGTTAGGAGCATATTTATATTTAAAAAAAATAACTCGTGAATAAAAAGGAGCACACCTGGAAAAGTAAATCAATGAAAGGATAACATTCAGGAAACTCAATATTCTATATGAAAATTATATTTGAAATGTGTATTTTAACGTTTTCTATGAGGTTTTTTGTTATGCAATTTGCAATATATTGGCGGCGGATAACAGTTACATATATTTAAAACAATTAAAATATAGACAAATGTGTGCATTGTCATCCCAGGAAAGTTACATCATTTCCAACATTCGTTAACACGGGCACGGACTTAAACCCGTTGGAAGACAAGCGGTCAATATGTTCACAATTTATTAGGATGAAGTTTAGTTTATTGTTAAAAAATAGCCTTTTATAAATACTGAGTCGCCTATCGAAATGTATAGAAATAACATTTTAATTCATACATAGCACAAAATTCACAACTATATGAATGGAATAAATATATTAAATTATCGTAAATAAAAATAACTTACCAAAAAAACAGAAAAGTTCCAAAATTTTTCCACAACTTTCAACAACCATAACTATGCTGCTATTCTGTTAGGTTATCTTTTCAAATTAAAATATTCTTAATTATAAGTGGAAAAATGTAACAATAATTTGAATCGGCCATCGACACGTTTGTGACATTGTAGTCTTCTTTCATTCAAATTTAATCTCAATCTGGAATAGATAAGTACTAGCTATAGATAATAATCCACCAAAATAGGAGTCAAGAGTTTGATTTTAGTTTTTAGTATTGTTAAATATAGACATAATACAAATGCAATTCAGACTGAGTACGTATGCTTCTTTCAATAAAATCACATGTAGTTAGCACATGAAAAAATGTAACAATAACTTTATTAAATGGAATAAAAACTTACTTGAAAATGTGGAATGAAATATGCTAAAACTATGAATGATGTGTAAAAGCCTCACTTGGAATATAGCATTTAGCCTTCTTTATCCGAATTTCATCTCACACTGGAATAAATATGTAATAGTTTATAATCATTGACCAGTATTTAAGAAATAGATTTAGAATATAGTTCTTATAGTATATTATCTTAATACAAGAAATCGATCCTAAACAACTGCGTAACAATAATTTCGTTCGATTATCAAACAAAACTTACGTGAAATCTGCCATAATCGTGTTACAATATCGGATTCTTCTTTTATCCGTATTTAATTTCCATCTGGAATAGATATACAGTAAATATTAGTTTCTAATAGTCGACCCGAGATAGAATCAAGTTTCATTTAGAGCTCCGAAATTTAAAAATATGAACAATTCAAATGGAATTCCGACAAAATGAAAAATTGCAATAACTCACTTGAAATCATCCATAATCGTACAGGAGTCTTGTTTGCTTTGATTTTTTTTCTAAATCAGGTTGTAATAAGAATTTGTCTTCAATTAATTTTGCAAGAATATGAAGATTGAATTGGATAAATGCTGGAACTTGACGAGACGACTGCCAACCGGCGAATGCTCACTCGACATATCCACAAACCTTTTCATCGCGTTGCAACATTGTATTGCTATATACAGTGTGATTCAAAAATACTTACTGTAAAAATATTTGTTTCAATAGTTTCTGTGGAAATATCGATATCTTTTAAACGCGATATTTTGAGTTATGCGATGCCGATGAAATTATTAGTGTTTATATAAATATGTATTTAGTGCAATTTTATTTTAACCCGTTGAAGTGGTCTCGATATTTTGTACTCTAGTTTTGATTACAATTATTTAGAGCTATACTGATGTTTTTATTTTTTGAAACATTTATTGCCTTCATGGAAATCTACAGTACAAGTTATATCTCCACACTTGTACCATCTTATAAAAGCTTTATAACTCAGGGATTGAATAAACCAGAGCTAGCAGAATAGTGGACCTGCACCTGCACCACAGAATCTGCACCCTTTCAATATATTTGCAATAGATGATTCCAGAATACATCAAAAATATGTTTGGGGTGGACACCGCTGACCAATTAGCCACATCTCACTGCTTTATGCGAAAAATATTGAAGTGCTGGAGAAAATCGTTTTTGTTTGGTGAAGTTCAAAAATCGAAGTGAAAAAATGATCACTTGTACCTATACAGTGGAACCTCGATCAACCGTTCTCGCATAATACGTTTTCCCGGATGGAACATTTATTTTTTATAGTCCCGTCAAACTTCCATAAGAACAATGTTAAATAATCCCGCATTGGCCGTTCCCCGATTTACCGATTTCCTCGATAAACCGTTTAAATATTTTGGTCCCGTCACAAATATTATCCCGATTGACCGTTTTTACTGCATATTTCTCCGTATCTCGGCAAGAAAGTTTGACACAACCGAGTGCAGGTTGTAAAAAATGAAATCATTTTTCTATTCCAAGGAAATCAATTAATCCGCTCTTAGAAAAGAACGCGAGTTTGAGGCGTCTTTATTCCGATTAAGGCCCGATCCACACTATGGTGCCGTTGACGGTTCGATCTCGCTCCGATCAAATATTCTTACACAAGAAACAATCAGAGTATTCACACTATCGAATCGTTCCAATCCCGTTTTTTGTGTGAGAATATTTGACCGGACCAAGACCGAGAGCGAGATCGAACCGTTACCGGCACCATAGTGTGGATCGGGCCTAAAGTGCCAAACAACAAAGAAGCAAACAAACAAAAAGGAGTTTTTTAAAAAATATTTTTTATATAATATACAGTATGTAACTAATAAATAAATGGTTTTTTTTTAAGATTTTACTTGATTGTTATTATTTGAAGCTTTCCCGCATTTACCGTTTCCCGCAATTACGGTTTTTTTCCAGGGTCCCTTGGAAAACGTAAAATCGAGGTTTCACTGTATATATATATACCTGTATATACTGTATACTATATATATATATATATATCAAGGATTTTTTTATTTTGGTGTATTGTTCCTCCCCGTAGAGGTGTATAATAGAGTTTCTTGAGAATGGACCCTACGAGTGGTCCGAAATATCGGATAAGGTAAAAAATTCGTTTTTTAATTTTTTACCAAAAACCTTAACGCGATCGAACACCCGGCTATTTATTAATATTTTAATAATTAAAATAATTTATATATATATATATATATATACAATAAAGTGTCCCAAAATCGAAAACCATTTGTATTTGAGTAATATACAATGTTTTCTCAGTGTATAATAAGAAATTTATTTTTTTAACAATCTACTATAAATCGCTTGGAGTGCAAAGGTTTAAAGTTTATGCGAACAGGTAATCTAATTCCGCAGAAAGATTTCAAATATTCGAAGATATACATTACGTATTTTAATATTTCTGGATTTTTTTAGATTTTAGTCACTATGATTCAGCAATATTAAAAAAATATGCAACTTATACATCTACAAATCTACAAATTTCAATTTATAAAATCGAGTAAACAGTGTTATACGTAGAAATGTTAGTTGTATTATATCTTCGACATACGCCCTTTGCACGGCAAGTCCCGATCATCAACTTCTGCAGTCCCCCAGTACGGACAACCTTATCATTCCACAACCATCCAGACGCTTTGGCGTTCAAAAATGCACCAATCAAGCGTCGTGGCGACGATTAATCATCTTTTCGTGGTAATGCTCGAAGCCAGGCCCGTCAAAACCCCAGGGTTTAAATAGCTCCCGGTTCCAAGAATTAACCACGGCTGCGTTCCCAGTTCTATTGTTCGTAGATAAGGTCAATCCCAGATGTTTTTGGTCTCTGAAGCTATAAGTCGCCGCAAAAACGATGATTTTTAATTTAAATTTAATTGCCATCCGCCGAATATTATCTCTTTAAAAAAGTTAGTTTTATTTCCAATAATACAATGTCATCATAGAGACGATTAACGATTAAATCACATCCCTGTATTTTATAACATTGAGATGTTCACATATATCAGTTAAGAAGATGAGACGCCATAACCACTTGGGATTTGATATTTCTGGAACAGGTTGAAATGTTTCATTTATAAATATTTCAATTTTAATTTAAAATTCAAAAAATCGTCTACAAATTTACACGGCCAAACTACCAAAAGTAACTGTATTCAGTTTTAAACATTTCAGGAAAACTTTTGAATTGATGACGACTAAAAAAACAGTCTTGCAAATAGCATAGTATTCTGTTAATCGTTGTTGTTAATTCCATTAGTTTTTATTAAAACAGATATCCTTGAAATTTATTGCATTTTTTATATGTTCTGATGAAATATTTTTGAGTCGTTTGGATAATAACGAATGATTATAAATCAGTAGTGATCAGTAGTTCCCAATGACGTTTAAAAATATGACGTTTATCGGTGTTAATAAAAGAGTTTATATTTAACGACCAGAAGTATGAGCAGGATCTACGTTCAAACATCCTAACCACCACAGACAATAAAAAAATCGATTTTAAAGGATAGGGTGTGTTATATAGCCACGGTAGTATTAGTTCAAGCCTAGTTGCATAATTTCAAAATGATTTTTCTTCTTCTTCTCATCGTACTCCTCATGGCTGAGGATCGTGACTCCGACTATGAGTCGACCGTGGCACCGATGAACGTCCTCCAATTTTCTCTATGGCCCGCAGAACGAAGTGCTTCCACTATTGGAATGCCGGTGGCACTCTTGATTTGGTCGGACCAGCGGGTAAAAGATCTTCCTCTTCCGCGGCGACCTTCCACGTTTCCTGTTACCACAAGCTTTTCTAGGTTGTCGTTGTCTCTGCGAGCAACGTGACCGAAGAATTGCAGAACGTGTCTCAGGCATACGGTCGAAAGTCTGAAATTTATTTTTAATTTATCCAGGATTGATATATTGCTACGTTTAGTCGTCCATGAGATTCTCAGCATTCAGAAATGCACCTAAAACATTCAATGATAATTTGTAGCAATAACAATAAAATACGGTAATAATTTAATATTCGACATCAATTTGACGCAATTGAAAAACTGTTTATAAAACTGAATATTCTCACTACGAGAAAATAGACATAAAATAAATTACTTTAACAACTATTATATGCTATTTTATGTCATATTTTAATCACCTTGTATTTGGTATTGTTTAGAATTGTTGCAAACATATTCTGATGATACCGACTCTGTTAACCCTTAAAGTACACAAGGAGATAATAATATTCAGCTGAAGTATTTACAATTCGAATATTATACTATATTATAAGTACATATATGAGTGATTTGAGAAAATCTGTTTAATTGTAATCTTACGTTATTAGTTTGATAAAACAAATGTTTGATAGAATTTTGTATTAATTGAAATAAACTTAAATATCTCAAACAAATCACAAAAGTCATAAGCCAAATAATTAAAATTAGGCTATTTCTTATTTGTTGAGAATATTTCATTATATATTTGTATATCCAGAGCCGTAACTAGGGTATTATGAGCCTGTGGCAAAAATCTAAATTTGCGTGCTTATAATTCTTCTCCGAAACATAAATCGATCGGAAATACAATGTACATGCGGCGAAATCCATGGGATTCCGCCGTTGCCGATTCATACGAGTACGAAACACGTGGCTCCAGATGATGCGCGTTCAAAGTACCGTAATTAAGGGCTGAACCAATGCTGGCGAATCGAGTGTAGATAGAGACGCTTGCGTCGGCTGCAAAGATAAGAAAGAGTGCTTGGCTTCAACCATTCAGATAAAAATGAGACAATCTCCTGCAAAATCAGAAAGTATTGAGTGAATTCTTGAACGTCGACCGACCAACATCTCTTCGGGGACTTGATCTATATCCTTTAATTTCCATTGAATATCCTTGCGGAGCTCCTGTTCCTGGAATCCCGTTACCGAACGAGTTTCAGAATCCTGACCGTCGTTAATCAGAGCCAGAACGACGAAGAAGAGAAGATTTTCTAATGGCAAATTATTATTTTTATTGACGAGTTAAAGAAAAATGAACAGTAAGGTTTTCTTAGCCTTTTCCCATGTTATGTCCCTGAATTTTTGCATAGCTGTTCCAGCTTTCTTTTTAATTACAATGCACTCCGTCAATTTTGCATAATATTTATATTTCATAATAATAATTCTGGCGCGTGTCAATATTTTGCTTACCAGTCGTATTTCTGAACCGTGCTCTATATGTGCTGATTCTTAATTTCATATATCGTAAAGTATTTTTCATACAAACACTGATATTTTCCCATGAACTTCATATTTTTGCATATTAATAATATTTCGTAATAATGAAACTGTTTACGCCTAATTACGTCAGACTTGTTATCCCATTGTAAAATTGACACGTGCCCATACTTGCAAACGAGCAATCGTCTGATATAAATATTGGTCGCTTAGACGTTAGAAAATACTCATTATTTTCTTGTGGACTCACCTCACGTCACTCTCTTCGATATCGATTTAAACTTATAATTCATTACAACAGCTTTATGACCTCTGGTCGTTGTCACATTTATACATTGTTGTATTGTAAAAACGTATAATAGACTATCTCCAGAATACAATTATGTGATTTACAAGAAGATATCATCTACAAGCTTACACTCAACAAGGAATCAACGTATCTACAGAAAAAGTTTAAAACACTCAGTTTAATTTGTCTAGACCGCAGCCCATGAGCAGCAAGCAAATCGCACGAATGTTGTTTAACATCAATTTTAATTTAACGTTAGAAATTGCAAAAATAGGTTTTTATAATTAGAGTTGTATTTTTTTATATATATAAATAAGATTAGTTCTTTTGAAACGATAACGGATTCTATATTAGAAGCTGTATTTATTAGTTCATTAACGCTTTCCTGCGCGCATATCGTCACTCCGTTCGTCGCTGCAGCACATGAGTGCAAATAAAGCTCGCTCAACCTAAACCTCTCGCGCCGGATTAGTCCTATGCCTGCCGCCTTCAGGGACACAATAACAAACCATTTACAAAACACTCCCAAACTTTTCCGAGTAAGATAAATTCATTTTGGTTAATAATTCGATTTTTGTGATGCACCGACTTGGAGTAGATACATTTTATGAACATCGCCCACATAAAAGTATTATGTACTTACGTTTCGGATTACCAATTTCGGCAAAATCACATAAAATAATGTTTATTCCCAAAATATTTTTACGTAAATACAATTTTTTTTCGCGGATCATAAAGTCCGATCAACACCATGCCCGGTCCAGTCAAATATTCTCAAACCAGATTTTGGTTTTGATTTTACATCTTCAGGAATAAAAAAAGATATTGGAGATACACCTATAGAATTTTTTACAAGTATTTGGACTGGGGAAGTTAATAAATTATTGATAAAATGTACGAATGCTTATGGTAAAAAGTTTACTTTTACAATTTACCAAAAACAAGATACTGCATGGTGACTAAATTCAATGAAATAAATTATATGGAATTGGAAAAATTTTTTGGACTGTGTCTGCTCGGTGGGCATATAGGCTTTCCAACACTAAGAAAAATGTTTTCACGAACTTCATTGTATTATCATCCAATATTTTCTTATATTATGTCGAGTAGAAGATTCGAAAAAATATTGAGATGTTTAAATTGCACGATAAATAACAATGACAGGATGTCAAAAATAAGCTCACTGTTGACATCGTTGTTTCGAATTTTCAAAATATATATTCTCCATCGGAAGAAATTTCTTTAGATGAATCTCTTCTTCGTCGAGGGCGACTGTGGTTACTGCAATACACGAAAGGGAAGAAAGCTAAGTATGGCATCAAATTTTATAAATTGTGTTCCCCAAATGGATACATCCATAATCTAGAAATCTATAGAGGAAGGTTATTTGATAACGAACCTAGAGGAACCAAAATTGATGCCTTTGATTGATGATCGTACTTAAATTGATGAATCCATTTCTCCACAAAGGTCATCATGTTTTTATGGACATTTTTTTTTAATAACATTTCATTATCTACTAAACTATTAGAAAAAAGGACGCATACAACAGGGACATTGCGTGCAAATAGAAGAGTAAATCCAGCAGAAATAACAAAGCAGAAGGTTAAAAAGGGAGAACACATATGGTTAAGAAGAAATAATATATATATTTCAAAATGGCACGATACTAGAGACGTATTAAGCATTATAACCAAATATCACCCTCAGCTCATCGAAAAAACTAACAGATATGGAATCATAAAAATAAAGCCCATTGAAGTTGTGGAATACAATAAATTTATGGGTGGTGTTGACAGGTCAGGCCAACTCATAGCATACTATTCTTGTCCCCGAAAAACAATTCGGTGGTATAAAAAAATTATATTCCATTTGTTAGACATGTCAGTATTTAATGCGTGGATTTTATACCGCATTAAAATGGAAAAGGTGATAAGTTTTCTACAATTTAGAGACAATTTAATAGAATCCTTATTAGATATTGCCCATATAACAGATGGTAGAGAATTGGTAACTGTCACACCTACTCCAACAATAGGCAATACTCTAGTCATTTTTTTGGAAAAAAATCCTATTCCAAAAAATTATAAAAAGAAAATATGTTATTTGCGCTGCAGGTGGTGTTCAAAAAATAATAAACGCACTGAGACTTCATGGAGATGCCAAACCTGCCCAAAAAAATCCTGCTTTGCTTGTGTGCTTTCGACTCCCGTTACTCTAATACAATAACACGAGACAAAACGATCGACCTTTCATTGTGTGTATTAGCGATGGTTTAAATAGTTTTATTATTAAAGAAAATACAATGGTTGAAAATCACTGAAAAGTGTAAAGAACATATTAAAAAAAACGTGTGGATCAATTAATTTAATGATGAATGGTTCGACGGCGATAAAACTTCGGTCTTATCGCTGGAATGTTATCAATAACAACGATTAGTGAAATCAAGAGGCAAACACGAAACAGAATAACTGACTCATTGTTTGTTTTGGCGATTGCTTATAAGCACTAATCGGTATTCATGAATATTGTCGGCAATCGGATTCACGAAACCAATTAACACATTACGGGCCGCAGAATTTGGGCAAATGTGGGAAATCACATGTTTAGTCGTTCAATTTCCCAGTGAAAAAAAATTTTTTTTAATAATTTTAATTTTTTAGTCAAGTCTTAAATATATATAAGATCATCTCTCGGCGAAACTAGAAAAAAATATAGCGTTGATATATATTTTTTTTTACGTCAAAAGTTCATATAACAAACACGCGAAAACACGCGTTTACGCGTGAACGGACCGCAATGTGTTAAAATGACAATAACGCGCGCGAAAGCGTTAAGATTAGAAATTCTTGTTGTTATGCGATCGAACATACTCGAAGCGTAACAGCATAACATTCCAGTGATAAGAGCAGTGGTAATTACCATAAAAATTCCATAATAGCTGAGCAATGAAATTGACTTCAAGAGCTGCGTTACAAAAATCACTATTAGCGAAATGGCCGACGGTCAGGTCACTCCCACCAAGTCCTTGTGACTAGGGGACCCAATCCCGGGATTTCGGACAGTTTTAGGCCCGATCCACACTATGGTGCCAGTAACGGTTCGATCTCGCTCCAGTCTCGCTCCGATCAAATTTCGCTGTGTCAACACTACTAGTCTCGCAATCAGTCTGTCTCGATCCATGGTCGAGGTAGAACGCTTATAAATTTAACTCGTAACAAAATAGCGTTTAATTTTTCGGTATACGAACTAGCGATAATAGCACATTTTTTTAATGAAGATACAAATAAAAAACAATTGCAACGAAGAAAAAGAATGTGGATACGAATGACTCATGACTAGAGATACGTGTTTTTAGCATCTATTTTTTTAACCTTTTAACTGCCATTGACTCATTGGTGCGTACAAATGCGACGCGCCGGTGAGTCGTTGGCATTTAAAAGGTTAAAAAATACCATTTTTATTCTTGAATTTAGCGTTATGGAGCAAATAAAATAACACATTTTAGCATCTATTTAGCGTTTATTATTAGGTGCTGGCTTCAATTGCCAGGTATAAATGAGACGCTCTGTAGAAATATCACGGAGATATTGGTTCAATTCTAGGCCTAGCCTGAGGAACATCTCTTCGGAGATTGTTCCGTTGAAGCCTCCGTATACATCGCCATTCTCGCCGAACTTCGTCTGACTTATAGTTCATCACACGCCATTGCCATCTACGACTGTGCGCTCCGCATTTTATATAAATAAATGCGTTGAGCTGACAGACAGTCTTTGAATTCATCTTCTCCTTCCACGATCTCCGACGAGCAGAACATCCCCATCCCTTTAAAGAATCCTGACAATTATCCGTAGTTCACCGGCGCCGTCCTCGTGTTCCAGACTAACGTTACGAAACGCGAACTTTCGAGTGACCTTTGGATCCGGGCTCCGCGATCCGGACAACGCAGTATCCGCGACAGCTACAAAGGAACGCAGGGGTGCCTATAGTCAGCGGCCCCCTACGTTACACAATATTTGAGTTTTTTAGTGTTTTATTTATCTATTTCCGTATTGTGTTTTTATCATTTCTTAAATAAAAAAAAAATATTTGGCCTTCAAGTTATTTTTTATATTAAACAAATGGTTATTAGTAATTTTTGATCAAATTCATCAGTTTAATGTCATAAACTATTGAAAATCCCAATCCCAGGGTCCCGGGACTGATTCCGGGATTGTCTAATGCGATCCCGAAATCCCGGGATCGAAATTTTGGCTCGGGATTGGATTCCATACTTGTGACGGTATATGCTTTGTTCTCAGGCTTAACATTGCAATCAGCTAAACAATCACACAAGTACGGTGGAAATTTTAAATTTCAACAAGAACCCAAATCCCCCCCCCCCCCTCACTTACCCAAGTCATTTTGACTGCATATAGCTCAACGGCTCGGTATCAGCAGAAATTAGTGTGATCGAAGCGCAGAAGACAGTTGTCATCTTCTTTCAAAACAAGCCTCGAAAGTGACCGTTCGAAAAAGTCACCTTTGGCCAATCCTCTATTTAATTTAGACATAGCAATTTGATTTTTTCTCACGGATCCATGGTTTGGTCGATTTGAAACGAATTTAGCGTTTGAAACAAATTTGGAATTAAATATCAAGTATCCACTTATAAAGCATGATTTTTAATCAAATATTGTGTAAACACTGTGTCATTACTACGCCTCCACCAACATTTAAATTGTAGTATTTTAACTACGTAGTGGTTCCAATATAAATATAAGCAATCACGCAAAACAAAAAAAAATTAAGTTGACTATGTAATTTTCCAAAAAAAGCTCCAGCGCTCAGTCGGCGGAACAAGTTTACGTCTTAAATGGTTTGCTTTTTATCTAAGTCAAAGGCCTTAGTCAGTCAGTGGTAGTTGGAGGAGAC
The DNA here is from genome assembly GCA_008973525.1 of Stenopsyche tienmushanensis. Classification (NCBI taxonomy): domain Eukaryota; kingdom Metazoa; phylum Arthropoda; class Insecta; order Trichoptera; family Stenopsychidae; genus Stenopsyche; species Stenopsyche tienmushanensis. The sequence goes on from WACJ01000345.1 coordinate 302,650, forward strand.
GTGTCTTAAGAATATTTTGCAACGTCTGGAGCTCCTCAGGGATCGCACCTTCGGCTAATCTTATTTAATCTGTTCATTAATGATATCGTTGATTGTCACACAGCGATTGTTTTCAATTCGACGATGAAAATCTCGAAGATGACATTGATCACTTTCATTGTTGTGTACCTCTCCAATTCATTCTCCTTTTTTTCCATATTTAAGATATTATATAGAATTACGTCAATCTATTTATGCTTTATTTCAATTAACTGTTGCCTATCTATGAGCACTTAACGCATGTTGGTTCTTTTCTGATGTACTATACTATTTATTCTTTACGTACAGACAGATACAAATTCTATTCAAATATCAATATATTCTATGCAATGTTCAACTAATATCTCGTTTGGCAAATTAAAATGTAGCGTGGAGGCGTATTTAAAATATTAAATTAATAATAATATAGTGTAAATGCGACGAAATCCATACGGTCGAGAAACACGTGGCTTCCAGAAGATGCCACGTTCAAAGTACCGCTATTAAGGGCTTAACCGATTTCTGCTCCTTTATTGTAGATAAGGACGCTCGCGTCGGTTGCAGAGATAAAAAGGGTACTTGGCTTCAAATATCAGGTAAAAATGAGATACTCTACAAAATCATGGATAAGCCGCGCTTCGCACAACTCATAATAATCAAACGCCATTGCCATCCACGACTGTTGCGATCCGCATTTTGTACTAATAAATGCGTTGAGCTGACATACAGTCTTTGCTTCATCTTATCCTACTACGATCTTCGTCGAGCAGAACATCGCAAACAGCATAACCGTAAATATTGATAAAAGTATTAATTAATTCTCCCTGTTCATCAGCTTATATTTACGTGTTAATATTTTTTTTATTGTGTTAAAGTGTTATCTAAAAAGTGATATAAATAAACCTGTGTGTAATAAGTGTAAAACTAGAGTTTCCTTTAAAAATTATATAAATACACGTTTCTTGGCATATAACATAAACTACACCCTTATATTTTATTATCGACCCATTGGCTGCCCATTTTATTGGCGTAGCCGATGGTAATACCGTAGAACAACGGAAATTTAAAACGCTCAACAGAAGAACGCAACATTAAAATTCGGACAACTAGTAGGACTTTCCTTGTCCAAACTCGCTGGTCGTAACATCATTCATGAAGCGTAACTAGTAAAACGGTACTAAATGTAACCAAATGTCAATCCATTTGATGTACAATAAAAAAACTTATTAAAACTTGTCTCAAAATTAACGGAATGCCGATCAACAAGTCCTCTGAGGTGAGAGACCTGGAGGATCCGTTTCACAAAAAACTGAAATTTACTGCACACAGTAAAAACATAGTCGACAGACTGGTAAGCTATATTAACCCTTTAAATGGATATGACGAATATATCCGTCAAGACAAAAGTCCATGCAAACTTGATATGACGGATATATCCGCATTGTGAAAAAGTAAGCAAAACTCAATTGAAAGTACGCACATGTCCGCTTGCAGTATTGTGTACGTTAGATGTAAGAATGATGCAAATCGGGAATTGATTTGATTAAACTTAACTACATACTTACGTTGAATGTTTCGTCATCAGATAATTAAATGCTAGTGCGAGTTGATGACCGCTTGCGTCTCCATTTTCGTATAAGACCATCAATGTGACTAATAGAATTCATTTTTGCTGAAACACAAATCAAAGTTCGTGAAACCCTCAATTTACCAACAAATGATTTCTATCCGTCTCTGTAGATGAATATAATATTGCAATTTAGGATTTTTACTCAGAAATTGTAAAAAATTATTGGTACGGCGCAAATACAATAAATATACAATAGCACACATTTAGGCAATCAGAATTTAGTTAATTAATTCGTAAATTATGCCAAAAATTGCAAATAAAGTAAATACAATTGTAACGTCAAAAGCAAACAGTGAAAAATCTAAAGAAATACACATAATATATTAGCGTAAAAGATCATTAAAACTGGTAAAATAAATTTTAAAAAACGGGTGGAGCACGGTGCAAGGTATGGCATTGAAATGATGTAATTTGTGATTTACATTACAGTAGTTAAAACAGTAAGATTAAAAATTATAAATATTTCTATAAATGTAAGAATAATTCATTAAAATAAAGATGATTTCAATAATAAATCTATACATAATTGCATGTTTCCGTAAGCTCATGTAAAACCGCGACCGCTAAAAGACCCCGTAAAGGTACAGTCGTCGTGCATTAAGGCTCACAACCTTCATTCAATTGTGTTACGTATTATCCTTTAACGATGCAAAAAGTATGTAGATCTAGCGGCTGAACAGAGATCGTTAATGAAAATAACGATAGAGGCACAGTTTGACATATATTCGATATCTTGTAATAACAAAAGAAGCAAAGCTTCGAACAAGAGAGAAAAGAAGATAAGATCAGAAATAATGTATAACAGCGGTTCTTAAACAGAAGACAATTCCGGGAATCCGCGAAGATATAAAAAAAACATTTATCTGTAGATTAACAAGATATTTTCGTGAAATTATTTACTGAAAACATTATAAGAAGATCTATTTTGACCAAGAAATGTTTGTTTGAAAAAATAAGTAACAAGTGTTGTGATAAGATCCACAATAAAAAAAAAAGTTTAATAGGGGATCCGCGAACGAAAGAGATTTTGCTCAAGAGGGGGTATGCGGACTATATGAGTTTAGAAAGCGCTGATCGATAGATAGAGTTTAGGATGAGTATCATTTACGAATGAAAAAAAAAATGAGAAACAGGTATGAATCAAAAACAATAGATTTCGTTGATTGAACGTAACGATTTCGTCAAAGCTCCAGGGCAGCGCTTCTTAAACAGAAGTCCGCGGAGCCCTGGTCGTCCGCGAAGTCAGTTCCAGAGGTCTGCGAAGATATAAAAAAAAAAAAAAAACATTTATCTGTAATAAAAAGAACAAGATATTTTCGTGAAATTATGTACAGAACACATTATAAGAAGCTCTATTTTGGCCAAGAAATGTTTGTTTGAAAAATTAAGTCACAAGAGTTGTGATGAGGTGCACCAAAAAAATTGTTCAAAAGGGGGTCCGCGAAGGAAAATTTGGTTCAGGAGGGGGTCCGTGCACTAGAGAAGTTTAAGAAGCACTGTTACGCGATTAAAATTAAAATATTGAGAAAGAATCAAATTAAGAAGAATAATAATAAACCGCAAATAAATCTAATGAGGAAAATATACAAAATATTAAATCATTACAAGATTCATTATATCGTCGAAAATTAATCCTTAATGTTTAGATTAATGAATATTATTTAAATAATTAAACATTAAAAACTAACATTATATAAATGAAAAAAAAAAAAAAATTAACTATTTCTTTTATCTGCTCGTGATGGTGCAGGTAATACTTATAAAAAGACATCCGGAATCGAACCCTGATTCCCCGTTACCCGTGATAACCATGGTAGTCGCATAAACTACCATCGACAGTTGATAAGGCAGACATTTGAAAGATGCGTCGCCGGTGCTAGACCGTGCGATCGGCTCAAAGTTATCTAGAGTCATCTTCGAGTGCGGCGGACACGGCGAACCGCAATCCGCCGATTGGTTTTTGATCTAATAAAAGCATTCCTTCCGTCACCGGTCGGAACTACGTTTGCATGTATTAGCTCTAGAATTGCCACAGTTATCCAAGTAACTGTGTACGATCTAAGGAACCAAAACTGATATATTGAGCCATTCGCGGTTTCACCTTAATACGGCTTATACTGAGACTTGCATGGCTTAGTCTTTGAGACAAGCATATGATTACTGGCAGGATCAACCAGGGAGCTGCATTATGTGCTGCCCGAGTCGCGTCGGTGTCACCCGACGGACTAGGCGTATTATTGCTAATGCGTCTCTCATTCGCGAGCGAGTCTCGAAACGCGTGCGCGCGTGAAGAGTTTCACGCGCGCATGCGCAGTCGAGAGCGCGCTCGCGACGATTTCAGCTTGACGGACTGACGTCCGGCTGTTCGTTTTTCTCCTCGTAATTTTGTAAACGTCCACGTCGAACGCGCCTTCGGCGACGTTGCGACTTTGAGAGGCGCGAAAGGAGACCCCGAGGGGTCGTCGCAGTTCGTCGCCTCTTCTTCGATAGAATTATCGTCGTCGTGTGTCGTTGGACGACGACGACGACGACGTCTCCTCGCGCGGAAGCGCTAGAGTTCGGTATGCGAGAGCACGATTCTTCACCTCTGTTATGTTCGATGTACGGTTGTGCGTGCGCGTGTGCCATAGACACCGCGCGCTCCACGTCCATACGGGTCGAACGGAGGTTGTGAGTTTTCGTGCGCGAATTTACCGCCGACGCCGCCTGTTAGCAGCCGCGGTTCGCGCTTGCCGTGATTATTGCGGACCATTCCACGGGGTCGAATAGGCCATGTTGCGCCGCGCACCGCTTGTCGCGTATGAGCGATGTGAGCGCGCGCGATGCGTCATACGCAGTTTTCGGACTCCGTCGGCGGCGAGTGAGCGACGCTGCCGGGTGGGGAAAGCTGTTTTACTTTAGAACGAGAGAATATTTAAAAACAAAAATCAAGCGCGATCGTCGTTACCGATCGATACGAATTATTCGGCCCTTAAAAGGGCCTTTTTTTTTTGGTATTTTTTTTTTCTATAGGATCAAAGAGAATTTCAATGGGAAAATAGCATACGGAAAAAATTAGATAGGGACAGAGAGAATCTCGTTAATTCATTCGTGTCGTATATCAATAGAAAGAGGAGACTTTCCTCTATCCGACTGTGTAGTTCTTTTTTCCCGCCATTCAGCCGCGCGACGGAAAAAAGAGAACAAAAAGTACACGTTTGAGG